>OZ005740.1:149807213-149867213 GCA_963930735.1 Dioctria linearis | reverse complement strand
CCCAAAATAGCTTTTTACACTTTTTTCACAACATGTTCCCACTGTCTACCTTAGCCGCGAGCTTAGGCTTCGTATTACCAGCAAACTTTACTTGAGGTGTGAAACTAGAGACTTGTTTGCTTTTATATAATTTTAATTTTTTTTGCATTTCAAGATATTTGAAGCGTAGTCTGGACGAAAAGTATTTTTCAAAAAAGTGTGGGAACATGAATTTAACGTTTTTCAGCTATTTTGGGCTACCTAACATTCCTTCTCTCCTTGAATAAGAAAAGCGACGGTTGAATACCAGCTGTCGATTTCTTTTGAAACAAAATTAAATTTTTTTTTTTTGGTCTTAACAATAAAAAGTAATGTAATATATAATATAGTAGTATAGTAGTAATTGAATTACTCCTATTTATAAAAGCATTCATATATATGTATTATTTTCTTATATTCTCAATATTGGATATTTTTTCGTTTTTTTTTATATATACTTAGAGTTGAATTATAATAAAAATTTAAATCAAATTCGTTAATAAAATTTTAAAGGTATTGTATAAAGAAATTATAGAACTTAATAGATTTATTGTATTTACTTGCTATATAATTTTTTTTTTTCAATTGCACTCACTTCTCTTATTTGTGTGAGTAAACCTAAGTCATACGGATGGAGTGACCCATATCATCATCGAGTTTTGGAATGTTCTTATAAATATTAATTAACTCGGTACCTGACAGTGTTAGAGGATGAAGTTTCTTTTGGTGTAAAGTATTGATAATAGCATACTGATCATTTAGGTTTGCATATATCTGCTGGAGTTTTGTTAATGTGAAAAGAACAATTTCTGTTATATCGTTTTTAGTATGAATTGTACGTATGTATGTCTTTTGCCATTGCTTTTATTTCCTTTGCAACTCGGTTTGTAAATACCGTGAGTTTATTATCTAAATTACGTCGATAGTTGGTTAAATTTTGTATCACACGATCAATAGAACTAAACCTAGATTTTACAACAGTTAGTAGCTTTGTCATCAAATGAATATTTTCGCCATCTCGTTTTTCGAGTTCTTGTAGGCGATCGTAAATATTTTTGGCGTCTCTGTCGTCCATTGTTCCAAATAAAAAGTTTGAAAGCCTACCTATACCGTCAGTTATAGCCCTTGCTTTTCTTCTTCTATTTGCGTAAATCTCTATTTCTTCCATTTTGTGTTTTATTTTATTTATGCTATTTGAAATTTCTGCGTGCCAGTAAAGACATGTTCTATTATATTCTGCGGGTTGGTGTGTACATAACTCTTGAATATTTTTATCGCACTTTTCAATAAAACTCAAAGCTTCAGTTTCGTTAACCACAGTAATTTGGGTAAACAAGGTCCACATATTTCGATATAGTAAAGCTGTTCCCATATTCTCGAACAAAATTCCCGATTCACCCAACTCCTGAATTTTTATTTGCGCGAAGCAAAGAGAAACTAGGCTGAGTGAAATAACAGTTGTTTTCCACATCTTTCACCTGTCGTTTCCTGAAAGAGAATATAATTAATTTCAGGAAAGAAGGCAAAAAGGTCTGTATGAGTTGAAAATTTGGAACTGATTAATTTCTAAAATTTCTTGAGGCGATTATTATGTACTCGACGAGATTTTTTCCCTATCTTTATTGTAGAGTTAACATCGTTATGCACTTGTGTATCCTCGTACGGACCCATCCAAACTGGGGAGAGTTTGTGTTTTTTGTTAGGATTTCGCAGCAGAACTTTATCACCTATATGAAATTTTATTGGATGTGCATTACGGTCATAATATTCCTTGCACATTTGTCTACTTCGTTTAAGGTTCTCAAGAGCAATTTTGTGGATTGCCTGTAGCTTATATTTTATATATTTACAAAATCCATAGAGCGCATCCGTAGGGGTCATTTTATTTCCCATGTGGATTGTGTGATTGTGGACATAGGCTGCCTCTGCCAGCCATCTGTCCCACGTGGACGGATTATCGTCCACAATACTCCTCAGGTAATCAATTAGGGGTCCATGTGACCTTTCTAAAGCTCCATTCGACTGGGGATGATACGCGGTAGCTCCAATTTGCTTTGTTTTTAGTAATTTGCAAACGTCCTTGAACAGTTCGCTCATGAAGCTAGACCCTTGATCAGTAATGACTTTTTTAGGTATTTGGTACCTTAAGATAATATTGTTTAAAAACAGGCAACTGCCTTGCTTGCTTCCATATCATCGATAGCGAAACAATCGAAATAACGGGTCAAGTCATCAAGAAATGTTAGAATGTATTTGTTGCCACTTTCGGTTACAGGTAAGGGGCCAACAATATCTAGAAAGACCTTTTCAAAGGGTGTCTGAGCTGTATCTGTCACCAGCATAGTTGCTTTAAGTTGTGTTTCTGCTTTATTCATCTGACACTTTACACATTTTTTGATATATTGGGCTATATCTCGCAGCATACCTTTCCACTTATTTTTCCGACTTATACTTTTGTAAGTCTTGTAAGCGGCCGTGTGCCCTGCTAGCGGTGAATCGTGGAAATCTTTTAGTACCTTCTTGATCTCTTCAGGTTTGGTAAGGAACTGAAGGTTTTTGGTGAATACGGAGTTTATTGGGTCTATGGCTCCCTTAGGCTCCAATTCTTGAGGTTTATTTTTTATCTCAATTTGCACCGCGTATTTTTCATCAGAGTGCACTTGTGTACTTCCTTGGTCAGCTAATAAATTGTTAATTTTGTTTGTTTGTGACCTTTTTATAGCTTGGCAGGTGTATAAATCTATTTTCCCTGTATCAGGGTTTAGATTGTAATGAATCTGAGCTTGTGTGGTTAGCAATGTCACTTTAGTGTCCTCATCTGCCACGCTATCTGATTTTTGTGGAATCCGGCTAAGGCAATCAGCATTTTTATTGTACCTTCCCGGCTTGTACAAGATAGAATACTCGTATTCTGACAACTTATGGTGGAACCACGTTAAACGTGTTGTAGGATGTTTTACATTAAAGACTCCTATCAGTGGTTTATGGTCAGTATACACTGTAAAATGGCTGCCGTAAAGGTAACAACGAAAATTTTTAGTGGCCCATACTAAAGCCAGCAGTTCTTTTTCGATTGTCGAATACTTTCTCTCTGCTTGATTAAGAGATCGACTGGCGTAAGTGATGGGTTTGTCGCTACCAATATTCCCTTGAGACTATATTGCTCCCAAAACATCACCACTAGCATCCGTAGTTAGTATAAATGGCATCCTAAAATCCGGATATAATAGTAAGGGTGGATTAGTTAAGGCTTGCTTGAGTTCAATGAAAGATTTTTCTTGAGCCTCGCTCCATATGAATCTGGTATTTTTTCGGAGTAATTTATGAAGGGGTTCGGCTATTTTAGAAAAAGTTTGGTATAAACTTCCGATAAAAATTAGCTAACGCCAAAAGGGATTGCAAATGACGTACCTTTCGAGGTATTGGAAAATTCTGGACACATTTAAATTTTGATAGATCGGGCAATACGCCGTTCTTTGTACAGATGTGTCCCAGATATGCAATTTTTTTCCTCAGAAACTGGCATTTTTCAGGCTGTAATTTTAAGTTATTATCTGAAAAACTTCGCCCAGTTTGTGATGATGATCTTCCAAGGAGTTTGCATAGATGACAATGTCATCTTAATAAACAAAGCATTTCAGTCCTTGTAGACCCGTAAGTATGTGGTTCATCAAGCGCTGGAAAGTAGCCGGGGCACCTGTGAGACCAAAAGGCATTAGTTTAAATTCAAAGACTCCCAACGCGGTACTAAACGCGATTTTTCGACGGTCTTTTTCATCTACCAGTACTTGGTGGTACCCGCTAGCCAAGCCTAAGGTCGTGAAATAGCGAGAATGCCCCAGTTGATCGAGAATATGTTCGATTCTCGGCAAAGGAAAAGCATCTCGAATTACTATATTATTTACCACCACGCGGCAGCGTTGTTCACCTTGAGGCCCCTCCTTTTTTGGTACAACCAGCAACGGTGAATTCCACGGGCTTTTGCTGTGTTGAATGATGTCTTGCTTGATCATATCATTGACCTGATCATCTATTATATTTTTTTGCTTTTCCGGGAGTCTGTACCTCTTTTGATTTATAGGAGAGTGATCAATTTTAATGGGTATTGTATGTTTAATTGCGCTAGTGTAGGCCAGATTATCGCCGGGCCGGGTAAGTAGAATACATCCGTGTATTTGGAGCACAGATTTACGAGGGAAATTTTTTCTTCAGTATTTAAACTGTCGTGTACTAAATTCTCCCTAAGGGTCGTCATCCTTTATGAATGATAATTCTCCAATGTATATATATGTAATATATTTGGTTTTTCTTTTCTCTAGTTCTTGCATTATAAATTACTGGTCGATTATTACTATCTTGGATTCCATCCAGTTCAACAATATCAGAATCATTTAATGACACTAATTCTACATGATTTATCACACATTTTAGTTCGAAGTTATTTACGTTAAGTACAGGAGCGGTTATCTCTTCATTTACTGAATTTACAAGACAATTACCTAGAAATACACCGTGCTATATTTCTTTTGCTAAACATATAAAATCGCCTTTCTTTGTTGTTTTTAATTTGATAAGTTTTCCGTTCGAGCCGGCACGTGAATTTCCTGACACAAGACAATCTGATTTTCTGAAGAGTTTGTACCTTTAGTACAGTTACCTATTGAGCGACTCATCAGCTCAATCTCACTTTTAACTACACCGGTTCCCCGACCTTTTTAGCAAAATCTAGACTATAAGATTCACTGCGACAGTTATCAGATGCAAAACATTGATCATTGGAAATCTGACATATATTATCATTAGTTTTTTTCTCTGTACTCTTTTAAAGCAACTGAGACAGCCTTTTCATTTAAATTGCGTGGAGCGAAATGCAAAATTTGGTTTGGGCAATATATATGACAGTTTTTGCCAACAAATCATTTCTTAGTATTCCCTCACCTGGAATGGTGTTAGTGTCGGATATGACGTGAAATTTGCAATTTTTCGGAATTGGTGTTTGCAATATGCCCTCGCAAGTTCCTCGAAATACACCCTGTCCATATGCACAAATAATTTCTGTTTTGTCTCTTTTATTTACGAAACTTGTGGGCGCAACAGCGGATTGCTTAATTATGCTAACGTCAGCACCAGTATCCACCAGCAATTCAACCTTAGATTTTTGGGAACTATCTAAGGGAACGTAAACGAATAGCTTTCCGCTAGAGCTTTTATGACACCGATCTGAGACAACTTGAGGGCTGTCGCCTTGGTGTCTGCGGCCGCCCGTTTTTAGTTTTCCGACACTCTATTGGTTATATATTGGTAGCACGCCTTCTCTCCCATTCTTGTTTTGCACGACACTGCATAGTGCATAGCACTGTGATTGTTTCGTTGACAAAACTCGCAACGTCTTTATTCAAAATCTTTATTCATTTGGTTTGAGAGCACCGGATGAAGATTTATTTGTTGGGGTTGCCCCTGAGAACAATTTGTCAGATTATGACCATATATGCGGCACTTCTTACAGTAGGGGGTGCTTTTAAGAATTCGGCAATCTGTATAAGTATGCCCTGGCTTGTTACAAAATCCGCATATAGTTGTTTTCTTTTCTGAGCTTGCATTTTCAGAATTAATGTAAATTTTAGAAGAATCTGCCGCAATTGGATAAGGGCCTTGTATTGTTTGTTGTGGAGGAGACGAATCATACGGCCTTTGATAGGAGAACTGTACTTTTTGGTGGTATGTTCATGAAGGCCTCGTTTGGATTAGTACCGTGGATGAAATGACTGAATTGTGGGAAATTATTATCAGAAATATAAATAATAATAATAATATAAATTCGATTGATTCACATGAGAAAATTCTGGTGAATAAAAATGGCTTACTGGATGTGAACGTTTGTGACAGGGCTTCCTTCAGTTATTTCAAACTATTATAGGAAGTTCCAGTCAAAATGTCAAAAGCCCTGCCACGAAACCGAGTTCCTAACAATCTTAAGAACAGATTTTTCTCGTCATCACCACTAATGCACTCACCTACTTGATCACAACACTTTATAAATATTTTAGTATCACTTTCCACATTTGGACCTTCGCCCGTAAATAAGGGAATATATAAGTTTACAAGTTGGTTAATTTTATTATAATCTAGAGACATTTTTTTTGCATTTTTTTTTATTGAAGAAAAAACTAAATTTCCTACCTTACTATTATATCCCACGGATTTTGTGCGTCGTCTAAATATTCTTCCTGAGCGCAGAGTTCCGGGCTGTATCGTGTTTTGTTTTGCTGGACCTGCAGCTCGTTGTTTTGATGGATTTCTTGAAATTCTGGTGCAGTTTGTTGTCCTGAAATTGTAGCCACTTCGTTGATTTGGTCCGAATACTCCTCGTTGCTTTGACGGATTTCTTGAAATTCTGGTGCAGTTTGTTGTCCTGAAATTGTAGCCACTCTTTCGCTGTCATTGCTAGTGCTCATCCAACTAGGGCTGGTATTTTCAAAACTGAAAGATGTTATAAACTTTTCGAATTTTCCTGCTGGCGTAGAAGTTTGCTCTTGTGACATATATTATATATATATATGATATGATATATATATTTGATTGAGACTAGCGCATGCTCACCTGGAGCAGAGGCACCTAAAGTTGATAGTCTCTATATAATCCCTACTGTATTGAGTCCAGCGCTTGCTCGCCTGGAGCAGAGGCACCTACAGTTGATGGACTCTGTTGTGGTTAAGCAACAATTATAATTATAATAATAACGTAATTTTTATATTATTATAGTATTATCATATAATAATCACAAATTATCTTTTTATTATAGGTTCCTTAATCGGTTGCGTCAAAATGTTGAATATTTTAAATATAGACACTTTTTCTTTTTTACTATATCTTTTTTATTATATTGATATCAACTGCACAGAAGAACAAAAAAAAACTAACAACGGCAGGAATAAAAAATGTCTTTGTCTACATGCAATTTTCAATTAATTAAAAATCTGGTTACAATCGCATAAGTCCGATTCTTAATTTCGACTCTCTCTTCAACCGCGCCCCAAAATAGCTTTTTACATTTTTTTCACAACATGTTCCCACAGTCTAGCTTAGCCGCGAGCTTAGACTTCGTATTACCGGCAAACTTTACTTGAGGTGTGAAACTAGAGACTTGTTTGCTTTTATATAATTTTAATTATTTTTTGCATTTCAAGATATTTGAAGCTTTGTCTGGACGAAAAGTATTTTTTAAAAAAGTGTGGGAACATGAACTTAGCACTTTTCAGCTATTTTGGGCTACCTAACAAGAATGTATGCGCAATGTATATGAAACTTTGAATATTTACAGATACATTTATACTTAATGTGTGCCTGAGTTTGACAGAACAAAATATTTGTGGTTTCAATTTTTGACACATTAAGGTAAAAGTCTTAAAAATTTGTTGAAATATCACCAGGAACAGTAACAACAAATGCGAAAATGTACTGACGAAACGCTCAGTACGATTATAGTCAGAAAAATATCTGTATGTATGTACGGAAGCGACGAGTGCCGCAATTTATTTGTAAACAGAAATAAATGAAGTGCAAATGACCTAACACTTTGTACTGTTATATACAAAGTGTTGGGTTGGAAGTATTTCATTTATTTCCGTATTAATAAGATTCTTGTGTATAAATAAGCAAAGAATTTAAAGAATAAATGTCAGTCGATTTGAGTCGAGTTAGAATACAGTAAACGGTTCGTTTCACTTAGGAGTTGTGCTTAAAACAAGCTACTCCAAAATAATATCAGGAGTTGTGCTTAAAACAAGCTACTCCAAAATAATATCAGGAGTTGTGCTTAAAACAAGCTACTCTACAATAATATCAGGAGTTGTGCTTTAACAAGCTACTCCACGCAACGACAGTCGCTGCCGGGAAAGGCAAAAATAAAATCAACAAATTAAGTCAAAACGGTTTCTTCGAAAAGAAACCACAACAAGTTTAAGTAGGATAGATTCTTACTTAACAATTTGGCGCAGCCGGTAGGATCAAGGAAGTTAATTCAATACTTGAAAAACCTTGATCCTCGAACTCACAAAGAAGTGAAACTAAAACTAACGTCAAATTGTGACGTTGGGGCACTTCTGACTTAATTTGTTTGTTTTAATACAACCAGTCAACAACTACAATAAAAGTAAGGGAATATACTCCCAAGGAAATTTATCGGCTTGGACAGACATCAAAACGTTTCTGAAACTGCAGACATTAAAAACTAAGTAAGTTTCAATCCAAATTCAGCGATTGGCAGAACTTCAGTATTAAATCGATAAGCCACTATACATTACACATTAAATAACGTCAGTGTAAAAACATCTTCAATCTTTTTCTTTTTTTTTCTCTTTTTAAATATTCCACTATATATATATATACATAAAGTAAGTTGAACTACCTCTTTTTCAAGAAAATTCTGCTTTCATGCACAAATCTGATCAAAGCCCTGTTTGCTCAGATTTTGCAGCAGCATTAAATTCACTTTCATTCGACAACGTAAGCCCTCCGAATAGCCCAAGAGCAGAGAAAAGTTCACCCCAAAGAAGAATAAATTGGTATCGTGAACATCGGTCAGGTAAACGTTTTAGAAGACACAGTTTGGTTAACTTCCTCATAAGAACTCACAGTCTAAACGTTATAATACCCGAAAAATCGTTAACCACTTCAAATCTAGATATAAATACACAAAATACTTCCCAGTTTGAGCATCCACACAATACAAACAAAATGCCTGTAAATTATGAGAAAGTAGTTAAACTTACTGCACAAATGGTGCCTTTGTTCTCTGGAGAAATTAGTTCTCAGACCCTCACAGAATTGCAAACTTTCATAGGCCGTTGTAAGCAAGTACAACAATGTCTAGAAGAGGAGGAAAAGGCAGCCTTCATGCAAATTTTCCCAACAAGATTGAGAGGAAATGCATATCAGTTAATAGCATCCAGTACACTCACGAGATTTGAAGAAGTCGAGCAGTTGCTATATCGGACTTACTTACCTCGTGAGACATATCATGAGTTAATTAACAAACTAATAACTTGCCGACAATACCCCCAAGAATCGTTTAATTCATTTACTGCTAGACTAAAAAGACTTTTAGTACAATGTAACGAGGCAGCACAAAGCAAATACGGTGCTGAAAATTTTAATGTGGTAAAGCAACAGATAGAGGACTTTGCAATGGCTTCCGTAAAGAGTGGTGCAAATAACCCCCATCTAAGCGCTTATCTATTGACAATAAATGAAAGCTCGTTAGAGACTCTCATTCAAAAAGCATTAGATATGGAAAGGTTACAACAGGGTCTCTTTTTCATTCCACAACCAATAAACTACTTACCTCAACATACAAATTCTTTTCAAATGGACCATTTCTTTAGACCAAATACCTCAAATTTTGCTAATGCTTATGGTTATCCCATACACGAAAATTTAAACTCCTCTATATATCCTTACACAACTGATACAGGAAAACCTACAATAAAAACTGAGTGTGGCATACCTCCAAATCTGGAGTCATTAAAGGTACCTTCAGTATCCTTTAATACTGATAAAAACCAAACATATAATTGGTGCTCTACTCAAGCCAGTGTGGCAAGAGAATCCTTAAGAAGTCCACCTCCATTCCAGAACTCTTCTTCTCAATATCCAGACAAGAAACCATACGGTGAGCAAAGATTACTTTTAGGTAGGATCACATGCAGTTATTGCAAATACAAGGGACATACGTATGATGATTGTTTAAAACGTAAAAATACTCCCTTCTGTATTAACTGCAGAACAAAGGGTCATGATGCCCAATATTGTAAACAAAATGTCAAAGCACCACGGAATCACCTAAATAGTAACAACAACACTCAGTGGGGCAATCCAAATCACGAACACAGATTTAACGGACAAGAGATGTGTAAGTTTTGTGGAAGAAGAGGTCATACAGTGCCCACCTGTCAACAGAAGCAACGATGGGAGGCTACAAAATCGGGAAACGGCACACTGTCGACCGAAAAAACCCCGGCTCGACATTAAATAAAAAATCGCAAAATACTTTAGGGTCCTCCCAGCTGAAAAACCCACAGATCAGGGAAAACGTATCAGTGGTAGAGTTACCATTAGATATAAGCGGAAATACAGCCGTTCGGCTGGTAGTAGACACTGGAGCGGAAGTAAGCATAATCAAATAGGAAGCACTAGATACACCAAAACGGATAAAACGAAGTCAAAAGGTAACTTTAAAAACTCTATTTGGAGAAGGAAAAACATTGGGTAACTGTCTAAGCAACTAAGCCGCAGTATCCCGTGCAATCTACAGGTTGTAGAAGATAACGCCCAAATCTCTCATGATGGGCTGTTAGGTAATGACTTTCTTGCAAAAAATTGCAATATAGAAGGGCCTAACAAATTGCTCCGGTTTCCTCGCACGGAAACCAACCCTATCGAATTCACGGTACCTCTCGAAACATCCACAGAAGATGGAGATGAACTACCGAGGCATCAAATACAGGAACAATTTAAATCTACTACCGTTTCACGGGCACCCGATAACAAAAACTCCTTATCCCAAATGGGAGACATTTCAAGCACCTTAAATGAAGATGAAAGTAGGCAATACGAAGTAGAACTTCAGCGATCCAATAGAATACCTCCTCGATCTCAAATTGTACTGAGGATACCATTACAATTGGACCAAGAAATGATCTGTATGTCTCAAGAGATAAAAGATGGAGTATTTGTCGCAAATTGTCTAGTTAGTCCTCACAAAAATTTTATACCATTATCTGTTCTAAACATAAACACAGAACCAGTATTCCTAAGAAGACTGAAGCTTACTCTAGTTCCAAGTAGTCATTACAATATAAAACTTCTCAATATACCTTTGGACGACATAAATACCCAAAGTAATCAGAAAGAAGGTGATCCACCTTCCTCTCGGACACATAACAAAACAAAATACAATTTCAAAGGTGATAAGACAAATTTCAACTCCAATCCATATTCAATAAACGTAAACCATATTAAAAGCTATAACCCAGACAGACTTGTGGCTTTACGTAAAGAATTACTGTTGGATGAAAATTTAAATCATGAAGAAGAAAAATCAATTCTTGAGTTATGATATAAATATAATGATCTTTTTTATCTAAAGGGAGATAAACTAACATGCACTAATACCATAAAGCATACCATCTCCATTTTGCACAATCAGCCACCAATAAACCAAAAGATGTATAGACTTCCAGAAACGCACCGGGCTGTAATAAATGAGCAGATCAAGGATATGTTAGAGAACGACATAATCCAAATAAGCAAAAGCCCATGGAATTCTCCGTTCATTGTAGTCCCCAAGAAAGCTGGGCCTGACGGCGATAAACGTTGGCGCGTAGTAGTAGATTTCCGTAAAGTCAACGAGAAATCTATAGGGGATGCCTTTCCACTACCCAGGATAGAGGATATACTGGATCAACTTGGGCATTCATGGTATTTTACTACTCTTGACCTTGCAAGCGGATACCATCAAGTACTGGTTGACCCAAGGGATAGACCAAAAACTGCATTTAGTACCGCTTACGGGCATTATAAATTTAAGAGAATGCCATTTGGGTTGAAAAGCGCACCTGAGACTTTTCAACGCCTGATGAATTACATTCTAACGGGTCTCCAAGAATTAGAATGCTTTGTCTATCTCGATGATATTGTAATATATGGAAAAAATTTACAAGATCATAACGAGAAACTGGCTAAAGTATTCGACAGACTTCGAACCCATAATCTTAAATTACAACCCGAAAAGTGTCAGTTCCTTCGCCGAGAAGTAATCTACCTTGGACACAAATGCTCAAACGAAGGAGCACTTCCAGATCCCAGTAAAACAAGTTGCGTTCAAAATTTTCCTCAACCCCGAACTGTGAGACAAACCCAACCGTTTCTGGGATTGGCAAACTACTATCGCAAGTTCATCCCTAATTTCTCAAAGATAGTCAGGCCAATAACAAATCTATTACGGAAAGACGTCAAATTTAATTGGACTCAAAAGTGCCAAGACTCTTTCAATGAAATTAAAAATTCCCTTATAAATCCGCCTCTACTCAAGTATCCAGATTTTACCCAACCTTTTAATCTAACAACAGATGCTAGCAATGAGGCATTGGGAGCTGTTTTATCACAAGGGGCAATAGGTAAAGACAGGCCAATAGCGTATGCAAGTAGAAGTTTAAATAAGGCGGAACAAAGATACTCCACAATAGAAAAAGAGTTGCTCGCTATTGTGTGGGCCGCCAGGAACTTCAGGTGTTATTTACAAGGTAGAGCTTTTACGGTTTACACAGACCACAAGCCCTTGAAAGGCGTATTCAATGTGAAAGACCCGACGTCGAGATTAGTCAGGTTTCACCCTTAAACTCTCAGAGTTTGACTATAAAATTGAATATAAGCCTGGAAAATATAACACTAATGCAGACGCGCTTAGTCGAATACCTGCCGAGCTAAACCAGGCAAACCCCAATTCGTTCATTGTGGAAGCTCAGGTACATCACCGAGCCGATTCCGACATCGACGAAAATGATTCTAGTTCTCCAACACCCTCAAAGCCTAAACAAAAACATTGTCATGCTGTTACGAGAGCTCAAATAAGGGAGGCACAAAATGATATTGAAGAGGAAAATCAAAACCCAGAAACTCCCAATATAGCTCAAAATTATCCCCGGAACCTCCAAAATGAATTAGTCTAAATTGACTCAACTGCTAGCAGCAAATCCGAAAGCAGTGCATCTGAACACGGCGAATCACCCTGGAACCAGAATCTAATAAATTCCCAGCATACATTACCAGAAAATATCTCAGACCCTGAAGAAATCGGGACAATTTTAAAAGACTATCATGACTCCGCGTTTGGTGGTCACCAAGGAGTAATGAAAACTTATAAAAAAATAAAGAAAAAATATAAGTGGAGAAATATGCTCAGTTCCATCAGGAAATATATTCGAAAGTGCCCTAAATGCCAAAAAATGAAGGCTAGCCCGGAGTGTCGTATGCAAATGGTCATAACAGATACTGCCCTTATGCCCTTCGATAAAGTATATTTGGATATAGTAGGTCCCCTTGAAGAAACCCATTCAGGATATAAGTACATTTTGACTTTCCAACACAATCTAACGAAATTCGTAGATTGTTATGCCTTGCCAAATGGCGAAGCGGAAACGGTAGCAGGAATATTTTTTGATGAAATAATTACTCGCTACCGCATTCCTAAAAAATTAGTAACTGATCAGGGCTCCAATTTCTTAAGCGATCTTTTTAAACGTGTCTGTAAACTTCTAAAAATAAAAAAATTACAGACGTCCGCTTATCATCCGCAATCCAATGGCGCACTGGAACGAACACACAGACCCCTAGTAGAATACTTAAGAGCTATTGTATCCGAAAATCCAAAGGCTTGGGATCGATTCCTGAGAACCGCGGCTTTTGTATATAATAACAGCCCACATGAAGGCACTAAGCTCACGCCAATGGACTGTCTGTTCGGATTCACAGCAGATGTTCCCTCTAATCTTAAAAGAGAGCCAGAGCCCATTTATAACCACGAGAGTTACTATCACCTTCTTAGATACAAAATACAAAAGGCATATGCTATCGCCCGAAAAAATTTACTAAAAGCCAAGGAAAGGTCGAAAGCGTACTATGATAGGAACTCACGTCCGGTAACATTCAAAGCAGGAGATAAAGTATTATTAAAAAATCCCGCTAAAAAACACAAGCTTTCCCAGATATGGCTAGGACCATATCTCGTGGTACAAGCTTTTACGCCTGTTAACACAGTCATACAAATCGGTAAAAGAAGAGTAACCGTACATAATAATAGACTGAAACCATTTCACGAATAATTACTAACCTTCAAGGAAGGGATTACAATTGCATTTAAGATAAAAAAAAGTAAGGAAAAAAATTTTTTTTTAAGAAAAAGAGTAAATAATTAAACAAATAATTTTATTTTTATAATAACACACAAAAAAAAAATTATTTTTTAGTTTTATTTTTTTTTCTTTTGTTGGAATTTATTTGTCTCGATCTTTGATCCGCTAGGCCCTCAAATTTCGTCTTTTCGGCTATATTCTCAGCTAGACTTGCCCTCATCCTGAAATAGTGCAACTCTCTGCACAGACTCGCACGTTTACCGCCTCGGACCAATTTAGGTCGTTCCAAGCTGCTTACGCTACTGCCGCTACCGCCAACTCTCTTCTGATACTCCTCCAGTGTCAATTTTCGTGGCCCTGGTGTATATTGCGGAACATCCGGTGCTGGCCCAGAAGACGCCTTGGGCACATATGGCTCTATCGGCCTGTCCACTGGATACAAGGTCAGACCATTAGTCTGCCTCTCGGGAACATTTAACAATTCAGCCTTAGCGATTAACTTACCAAGCGCTTTACTAATCTCGCGGGCCATTTGAAGAATATAGATAAACTACTTGAACAGAACACTTGATACCAATAAGTGAGACTGAATTATTTTTTCACGATATTTATAACTAAAGTTATTGCTTACTTCCAAATAATTAAAAAATTCCGGTCAATTAAATAATCCTGGATACCACTTACAACACTACTAAAAGTGGGTTATACACAAAAAAATATATATATATAAAACACATGACACTCTTGAATTATTAGCGAATAATGCATTTGCAAGCAAAGTACAATTACACAATGTACAAATCAATACATTATTCAGTTCATTACAATAATTTCAATTGCAACAGCAATGATCGAATATATTGAGGTTTCTGCGCAATCTATATTTACTGTGTCAGTTATGATATGATTTTATAAGATTCTTTTTCCTCCAGATATGGAACTAATCTTATTGGGCACCTTTTTTCCGATCTTCATGATAATAACAAATGTTGCTGCGGATCTATACAAGACTGAGACTCTAAACAATACGGGTATAATGTTCGAGGAATTAGATCAAATTTTACTATTCCACGACACTTGGAACCTATTCACGCAAATAAATATTAGTGATTTGGAAGCGGAAACCACAATAATAGAGCACACAGGTTTTCTTCTCAATAGATTATGCGAAATACATAATACCACCACTAGTGCATGTACGGAACAAAACACGTACATACACAGTCTGATAGAAGCCATTAAAAAACGAACAACGATCATTAGAGAAATGATTACCACTCGACATCGAAGATCCTTGTTCGATGGATTAGGTAGGGGTTTACATTATTTGTTTGGAACAATGGACGCTACTAACGAGAAACAAATATATAGCAAATTTGCTAATTTAGAAACTGATACTCAGGCACTATTAGAATTAGAGAAACACCAAATAACGCTATTCAAATCATCATTTGAGAAGTTGAGAAAACCAATCAACCAACTAGAATCGAATCAGAGAGAACTCACAAGAACAGTTAATGACCTGCTAGACATGGTTAATGGAGAAGTGAGCACAAGACAGCGCATACAAGAAGTAGTGTCTACAATTAGTTTGCAAGTGTTGGATATAGAGTTGAGACAACAAACTTTTATTCAAATCCTAACAGCATTAAAGAATAATCAGGTACATCCCTTGTTACTGTCCCCTTCCACACTATTAGAAACATACTATAGGGCACATCCTAAGAAATCTAATAAATTTCAAGATCTGGCTATCTTAACACAACCCCTTGAAATAAAGTCTGGACTACTAAATGAGCTCCTAGTGATTAGGGTTATTTTTCCAATACTGAACATGCCACCTTTCAAACTCCAACAAATACACTTGTTCCCTTTTAAAACCCCAGATAACCATTCCTTGGTGCTGGATATCAAACACACCTATATTGCAAGCCATATAGCAACACAAGAATTCGTGTTATTTAAACAATCCGAACTCCAGGTGTACAAAAAATTATCAAGTGATCTCAATGAAAGCACTTACATTGGTCCACTACTAAACCCTATACTTCAAGGGCATTACATAAAAGAGTGTCCTATAAACTTTTTATTCAATCCTTACAATGAGACTGGTAACTGCGAATATCTAGTCCAAACGCAGGCACCGCAGCTACTAATCAAATTAACTAGAAAAAAATTATGGCTCTTTTCGTTCCCCACAATGCAGAAAATCACGATTTCATGCAGAAAAAACCTATTTAGTTCTAACCTATTCGGCAACGGAGTACTAATGTTAAATGAACCTTGTCACTTTCAAATAGCTGATCAAATTATATATTTCGAAGCTGAAGATCATCAGAATATTAGAATATCTCAACCAGAATACCCACACCCGCTAAAATCTAATATAAATGAAACTATTCAAAACTTCATTAAAAGCATGAATCACACTCATCAAAAACATGTAGTGATGCTAAAAGCGGAAGATGCAAATAATATTCTGAATGAAAATTCATACACTTTAGATCAGCTGAAAGAACAAATAAGTACATTGGAAAAACAGAGGAAATAGCGTAATGAAACTCAAGTCGTTCAGATAAGCTCCCTATCTCTAAGTTCCTTGGTGATATTGTTACTCAGCTTAATAGGGATATTGAAACTCTGTAAGGTCATAAGGAAAAAGAAAAGGAATGTCATAGTAAAAACACCTAAAATAGTAACAATCAATAACCAAAAAACCCAATTAGACACTGAGGCACACCCTCAAATTTGTATTGAAGCCACGGAAGTCCCAAGTCAAGTGCCCATTGCAAATGTAAAGAATCGCAATCTACCAATTTCAACCCCAATACAAGAGACACCTTCGATAAACAAAGTCAGACAAATCTCGCAAACGTTCCAATCGGAAATCGTAAGAGCAAACAAATCCCGAATTTCCTCACTACCACCTACCCAAGAACTAACAACAACAAACAAAACTACCTCACAAATAAATAGTTCGGAATTAAAAGATGCAATCAAACACCGTGCTACCCAGCCTACACAGGCAAATAACAAAGTAAGTTTAACAACAAGAGAACCACCTCCGCCCCTCCTCTTCCAAAATCATTAATTCATGTAGAGCAGAATCCAATTACACGTACCCGTCATCTACAGGTAGTTTAACTATTTTGAACGTACGAATAATAGAAATATGTAAACAAGATTGTAGATGTAAAACGTAACCCAATAAAAGAGTATTTATAAACATTATATGCCTTAGAAGTAAGATACCTATTTATAGAAAAAAAAAATATGTATAATCACCCGTAAAATTTTTTTATAAAAACATATGTATAAACACATATAGAAGAAGAAATATGTATAAACACATATGGTATAAAAGAAAAGATATGTATAAACACGTATAAGGAATTTTTTTCAATAAATAAAAACATATGTATAAACACATAAAAGAAGAAATATGTATAATCACATGTAAATTTTTTTATAAAAAGTAGGTATAAACAAAATTTTTTTTAAGTAAAAATAAATTATGTATGCTCACATATATAAAAAAACAAACAGCCATAATTATAAATGTATATATGTAGGAATTAAAAAAAATATATATATATAATATGCACATGTAATAAAAATTAACATAACATAGCAGCAATACTAATAACCTAGAAAAATAATGGATATAAATTTATAAATAGATAAGTCAATTATTGTACCGGCACTCGGCATTATGTACATATATACATGCATATAAAACCAAAAAATTTCTCGAATATTATCAAACGATTGAACTATATTCTAATGTGTTATTCCTCTTCTAAGAATAACACATATTTTTTAAAAAGGGGGATATTTGTTACATACATACCTCCACCCACAATTTTAAGAAAGCATTGTAACATATGTACATACCTATAACAATTATCAAAGAAATGCTAGCAACCGCAAACATACATATTTTCATCATTTTTCAATGAACATACATGCCTACATCATTTTCATTAAATTATAAGTCCACTCGTTACTGACCTTCCTCAATTACTTAACAAGTAGAGGAAATAACTAAGGTAGAATTGAGTGACGCAATACCCTGCGCGCAAGAATTCGCACGTTGTAATACGATAACCTTGCGCCAGCGGTAGAACCCAGGTGACCAAATGATGGTTCACGAGTTGCATATGAAGAAAGTAATATGTATGTAAGTATGTATGTAAATCATGAATATCACGATGAACAACCAACAAGCGGTTAGCGCTTGTCAAGATTTATGTATGTACGTATGTAGCAACAAATGCGAAAATGTACTGACGAAATGCTCAGTACGATTATAGTCAGAAAAATATCTGTATGTATGTACGGAAGCGACGAGTGCCGCAATTTATTTGTAAACAGAAATAAATGAAGTGCAAATGACCTAACACTTTGTACTGTTATATACAAAGTGTTGGGTCGGAAGTATATCATTTATTTCCGTATTAATAAGATTCTTGTGTATAAATAAGCAAAGAATTTAAAGAATAAATGTCAGTCGATTTGAGTCGAGTTAGAATACAGTAAACAGTTCGTTTCACTTAGGAATTGTGCTTAAAACAAGCTACTCCAAAATAATATCAGGAGTTGTGCTTAAAACAAGCTACTCCAAAATAATATCAGGAGTTGTGCATAAAACAAGCTACTCTACAATAATATCAGGAGTTGTGCTTTAACAAGCTACTCCACGCAACGACAGTCGCTGCCGGGAAAGGCAAAAATAAAATCAACAAATTAAGTCAAAACGGTTTCTTCGCAAAGAAACCACAACAAGTTTAAGTGGGATAGATTCTTACTTAACACTGGCATTTCCAAGGGAAGCGATCTCCCTAATATCCGCTAAGTTTTTGAGAGTAGATCGTGCATTCAGAGAGAAGAAGTTGCAGTTAGTGGGGGGCAGGAAGTTGGGAAGCGTAGAACGAGTGGGAAGAATATGATGCATTAGAAGTACTTAAACAGAGCAGTGGACTAGAAATTAATTTATTAATAGCTGGTATAGATCGGACGTGAGGCGTTCCCACCGAGAACGAGATGAGCAATCTGCAGATAATCTGGATATGTGTATCTTACGATTTCTGGTGGCCACTTGTATTACCAATTTATTTCGTTTGAGAAATAGAGCCTTGTGTAGCAAATCGAGTTCTTTAGTATCGAGGTCTTCGTTAACAAACACCCTGACGGACAAGGATTCGGGAATAATGGAGTTAAGAGTCAGAGGCGCAGTTTTGAGTTACCGGATGTAGGCGTTAAAAAATGTTTGACAATGTCCCTCCTTAAGGAACTTGATCTAGGATTTGGGTCTAATGTTAGGTGAAATACTATCAATAGATTTTAAATTGAACGGAGCGGTGTGTTCGATTTGCCTGGAGAAAGAGGGATCCAGACCCACACTGCTGCAAACAGATGGAAGAAGAAGTTCCTTTTGAGCAAAATATGCTTTTAGTAGATTGGTGGTGATTACTGACATTTTTTGCATTAGCAAGGGCTTTATCTTTGATGATGCGTAGGTCTTTTTAGCTTTGATGTGGTCTCTATTATCGAAACCACTCTTTGTAAGTCTTCACTATTTTTAACAGCATTCTTCGATTTTTTTGTTATGGATTTGGTTTGAGGGTCAGGTGTTGCGGGTGAGTCAGATGGATCAACACTACTCTCCTTTTGAGCTGGTGGAAACCATTGAAATAGCTTTACATTGTTTTAAAGCTGAACTAAGAGAGCTGTAAGTATAATTGAGAAGCAGAACACACTCTTGAATGCGCTCTGAGCAATAATCGAGGGATAATAGGCACTATTACAAATTAGCTGTCAATTGCATAAATGACCAGGATTGAGGATCAAAATAAAAGCTGAAAGTCTGTTGGAAATTTATTTTAACTACGAGTATGATCACCTGGCTGAGCTTTAAAATTTAGCTTTTAGTTTTAATTGCTTGATATATTTAGACAAATGTCGTTAAAAATCAGTCTCAATAATTTAATTCTAGTTATGTTAGGTTAGTACACCGATAAGATATTGAATATAATTCGTTGTGCTATATCAATAAAAGAAGTAGAGACTCATGTGATTTATGGTATTAGATAAAGCCAAAGTGAGATATCAGATATTCCATATCATATGAAGACAATTTAAATATAATAGCACTACTAATATGATACCAAATGCTGGAAACGAATGCACCTTAAAATTTTATAAAATATTAGAAGATAGTCCAAGATTTTTCATCAGCATGTGATTTTATAGTTTATAGATGCTGTTGCTGATAGTTAAATAGGCATTGCTTACTGTTCGAGAAAAGTGCCTTCTAAAGTGAATTGTAGTGCTGGAGTCCTTACCACATTCGCTGGTTGAGCCTTGTAATTTAGCTTTCAGTTTCAATTGCTTGATATATTTAATTAATTGTCGTCACTATTCAATTCATGTGGTCCATAATATTAGACTAATGTAAGCCAAAGTCAGGTACAGGATTTTATAATTTGTTTTCAACCAGCTGTAGATCTAAGAATAGTAGATGATGTTGCTGATTGATAAACTGGCATTGCCTCATCTTAGAGAAATCTTCCTTCCAAAATGAATTGTAGTGCTGTAGTCTTACTGCATTCGCCTTGGTTTAATTTGCTGGGTTAATTATGCGGTTTTATATTATTATGAAGTCAGTTCGTATCAAAAGAACCGCCAAACCAGCGACTTCAAATAAAAGATCAAAGTATTAATAACTGGAATAATTAAGCCGGTTAAAATAAACAAAAACGCGAAAATTGATTAATTAAAAAAATTAGAAAATTTCACAGAGCTTTTTAATAGCACGACTTGACAGCTGGCTTTCTGTGAGTAGCATTATTATGTATAGAAATTCTGTAGAAGATAGAAACTTTGAAAATAGCTGTTTCTGGATAGAAGATTTACGCAATGCATGTAGGTAGCACAGGTACGTAAATATAAAAACCATGGCTTAAGTACTTTGACTTAATTCAAAGTTATATTTCAAGGCAAGCGTAACTAATAGCATTTTGTTTTTAAAATGGGGCAATTTTCTGTGCAGCGTAAAAAACTTTGTCATTGGTTGTGGAGTGGTGATGGCTCACTTAATTCTGTTATGAATGAAATTAGTGACGAATATAGGTACAATGAGGAACAATTAAAAATTATAAAAGAGAACATCTCAAAAAAATTCTTGGCTATTACCGTATAATGTGGAAAAAAAGTTCAAGATCAAAAACCAAGTTTGTGAATAAAAATAGTGCGTGGTTAAGAAAAGACTTAATTATAAATTTGAATAGACAAAAAAATATATAAAGTGAATTAAGTCGGATGCGCCAAGTACACGAAGCTCGCGTGATAGTAATAACGTCTCGCGTTCTTCATCACGGGATTCATGTAGAGGACGCAGTTTATCAAGTGGAATTGGTGGTCAGTAGTATAGCTATGCGGATTCTGGACCACTTTTTTTAGCCTCCAGAATTTCACCACAGATGGCGCCACCGTCGCCGGGTGGTTCGAGTTCATACTAAATGTAGGTTTGTGTCTTGGATTTATTGGTTTGTACCTTGGATACACCATTTTGTCTTGGGTGCACCATTGAGTCTTGGATGTTGGGGATACGAGATCACTTTCAGCACTCTCCAGCATAGGGAAATAGCATAGGATTTCGATTTTGTTGCTGGAGTTCGCTTATTTTTCATCTCGAATTTTGGGGATACGAGTTCACTTTGGGGATACGAAATCACTTTCAGCACTCTCCAGCATAAGGAAATAGGATAGGATTTTGATTTTGTTCCTGGAGTTCGCTTAATTTTCATCTCGAATTTTGGGGATACGACATCACTTTGGGTATACGAGATCACTTTTAGCACTCTTCAGCATAAGGAAATAGCATAGGTTTTCAATTTTTTTCTGGAGTACGCTAATTTTTCATCTCGGACTCGTAGCCTCTAAGTTGACATTAAGTTTTTCATCTCGAGTTTTGGGGATACGAGATCACTTTCAGCAGTCTCCAGCATAGCGTAATAGCATAGGATTTCGATTTTGTTTCTGGATTTCGCTTATTTTTCATCTCGAGTTTTGGGGATATGAGATCACTTTGGGGATACGAGATCAATTTCAGCACTCTTCAGCATAGGGAAATAGCATAGGTTTTCAATTTTTTTCGGGAGTTCGCTTATTTCTCATCTCGAGCTCGTAGCCTCTAAGTTGACATTAAGTTTTTCATCTCGAGTTTTGGGGATACGAGATCACTCTGGGGATAATACGAGATCACTTTCAGCACTGTCCAGCATAGGATTTCGCTTTTGTTTCAGGAGTTCGCTTATTTTTCATCTCGAGTTTTGGGGATACGAGATCAATTTGGGGATACGAGATCACTCTTAGCACTCTCTAGCATAGGAAAATAGCATAGGCCTTTGTTTTGGTTTCTGGAGCTCGCTTATTTTTCATCTCGGAGATCGTAGCTATAAATATTTGTGAAGTGGTGGGAATCTTTATTGGTGGAGGTTGCTGGTTAAGTTCGATTTGGTCTTGGAGGCTACAGTTTGACCTTGAGGTGCCCCCTCCTGTGTCTGGGTACTGGGGGTTGGCTTAGAGCTTTAGTGGCAATATCTAATACTATGACTAGGACAGCCTGAGGTGTTTTGGACTGGGCTATGTTACCTGTACCAAGGCTTGGGTAGAATGTGTATTAAGTAATGATGTAAAATACCCTAACCGAATTTATATCGGGGCCGTATACTTGTCAGCTTGATTTTGGTTTTAGTTGTTTACTTTAGTATGAGTGCCTGTGGTATGTTGGGCTGGGCTACTTGGTGGCTGAGGAACCGTTATCTAAGGCGTGGTTGGATATGTGCAGCTGTGTATTTATGTAGATAATAATTGTGAAATTCCCTAAGAAAAATAGTGTAATAAGTATTAATACTAATTCATATTTTTGTTCATGTCAATAGTATTATTTTTAGGGGTAAAATTTTCATCAGAAATCCTCTACGGGCTATGGTTCGAGATATGAGCGATCTTACATTCTCAGGTGTAATTAATGTTAGTAGCTGAAAAACAATAACAACAACAACTGCAATCAAAGTTGTGGATTAAAGATTTGATGATTTTAATCTGTAGGTGTCTTTTATAAACATTGCGCCATGTGATGATATATCTAAAAATAGATCAGGCAAAGCTGATTGGAGCGAATGTTGGTAGATATGTTCACTTAGATAAGTAATGGAAATTAGTAAATGCCTAATTTTGCTCTTCAGGTGGCACGCTTCTAATTTGATTCCTTGCATAAACAAATTCGCACAGTCCAGTAAAGTAAACAAATTCCCACTCGAATAATGTAAAAAAATACGCACAGCAGCCAAGTAAAGTAAACAAATTGAGCCATTTATGTTTTTAATGTAAGATTCCCAATTAATTTAGCTGAAAACAACAACTGATATTAATCTGTAGGATATGATATCTTGGATGAGTAGTGGAAGTTATAATTGAAAATTTCTTTTGCTGAAAAAAAACAACAACAACAACTATAACGTCAGTTGTGGTCTGTAGGTGTCTTTTATATAATCATGTTATTATATTCGAAGTGTAAAAATAGATCACGGCTCCTTGGGATGGTACGACACATGAAATCATTAGAAGTAATGGAAATTAAAGCATTAAAAAAGGTGGCCAGGCGGCTAGGAATTTGATATCTTGAGTAAACAAATACGTCCGAGTAAAGCAGACAAATTGAGCGATTAATGTGTTTTTGTATCTAGGAGTTTGTATTGAAAAGTCTTACATTTTATGACGAATTGTTTTTTATTTTCAATAAAATTTCTCAATCAATCACGCTGTTATGAGATTTGATTGACCCCGATATCATAGTTCGCATGAAGCTGATAAGAATTTCATAATTTTATCTTCATACGATTGGGGTAATCATATTATTTTCTTACCATTAGGTTGAGAGTAGGTTTAATTAAATGTGTTGATGAATGAAGGTGTTGTTATGATATTAATGTAGTATGATATCTTGTCTTAGATAAGTAATGGAAGTTGTTTGGGAGTTGTGAGTAAGGAATAAAAACCTTACCAGAAAGGTCGCTTTCTGTCTAAAGTATCATCCAAATGGTGTTGTATGAAGGAGGAAAAACTGATAATTCTTCAAGCCCATAGTGAAGACCGTGGTGGAGGTTGAGAGTGGGTGCTGTAAGTTGTGGATTAAATTGAAAGTTTTAATGGATGGTTTGTGACATAATATTACTCTAGTAGGATATTAATGTCTAAAGAATTATCCAAATGGTGTTGTATGAAGGAGGAAAACTGATAATTCTTCAAGCCCATAGTGAAGGCCGTGGTGGAGGTTGAGAGTGGGTGCTATAAGTTGTGGATTAAATTGAAAATTTTGTTGGATGGTTTTTGAGATAATATTAATCTAGTAGGATATGAAAGCTTCAGTGAAGAGCATGGAAGAGGAGAGTGTTATTTGTTTAACTTTAAATCTTAAGGTTTATACTTTTAGCGTCCAGCAGGAATCTTCTCTTTCAGTTGACTCGGTGACTAGATAAGAACGTGTTGATTTCATGTTCATAATTTCATCTTGTGGTGAGCATATGAAGGTAGCAGAGTTTTTTATAAATCAAGCAGGTATGCTGTTATGAGATTTGATTGACTCCTATATCTAAAAAATAGTTCACATGAAGCTGATATAGTATTGAGGCAGGCACATTGTTTACTTACCATTAAGTTGAGAGTGGGTTAAATTAAAAGCTTTGATAGACGAACGCTGTGTTATGATATTAATGTAGTATGATATGTTGTCTGAGGTGAGTAGTGGAAGTTGTATGGGAGCTTTGAATAAGCAGTAAAATCCTAATCTCTCTTGATATTAATCGCCTCTAAAGTATCGCCTGAATGGTGGAGTATGAAGGAAGAAATAATTGATAATTATCCAAGTCCATAGTGAAGATCGTAGTAGGGGGTTTAGAGTAGGTACTGTAAGCTATGAATTAAGTTAAAAGTTTTGATGGATGGTATTTGGTATTTATCTCCTCGGAATGGTGTTGTACGAGTATCAGGAAGGTCGGAAAAAAGTTGATAATGCTTCAAGTTCAATAGTGAAGACCTCGATGTTGAGAGTGGGTATTTGTAATGATATAATTCTAGTAGGATATGGAAGTATTATTTATTCATCTTTAAATCTTACCATGAAAGTAGGTTGGGAGTTGATTAAATTAAAAGTTTTAATGAAAGAAGGTTGAGTTATTATATTAATATAGTATAATATGTTGCCTTAGATGAGTACTTGAGAGCTGTGAGTAATATGTGGAATATGTTGTAGATGAATAGTGAAAGTTGAAAATGTAAGATTCCCAATTTCTTTACTGAAAAACAACAACAACTGTAAATAATATATACCAAATCGATTTTTCACACAATATTTATCCACATCAAATTCATTATCTATTTTTATATCTTAAGTTATAAACTCTTTACTCTGTATTTCACATCCAAAAAGCGATCCAGAGCAAGTGTCTGTGTTAGGCTATGAGAGTTCGGCAGCAAAACCCCTTGATATGTCTTATCATCTGTCTTGCTCTAACACATTAGGAAGCTTTAGTGAACATCTCACTCGGGACTTGGTCATATACTTCCTAGCTGTGGATATGTATGTATGTAACACTGAGATGAATTAATGTAATGTTGTGTAGTGTGAAAGAAAAATTTTCATGGGTGATATGGGGATTGAATCGATGCTTGATATGCACTAGATTGGTGGTATATGTCCTTATTTGATTGAAGCAAAATAGTTTCACGACAACCTTACCAAGATTTAAATATAGCTGAATCTCATAAAAATGTTGAAGCGATGTCAAGAACATGTTAATACTTGTTTTGAGCACGAGCAGCGGAAATTGTGATAGACCACATGAAGGTTATTGGAGTGGGGAAGTGCTAGATATCAGCATGACGTAATCATGGTTTTCCTGTTTTCAAGTGCTGCACCTAAATAAGTTTTCTTAGCAGGGAAGTTGTAGATATCAGCATCAATTGAATTTCACAACATAACATCACCATGAACAGATTCTAGAAGATGTCAGTGGGGGTTCTTGGTTACAAAGCTTTTACAGGATTCGAGTGCAAACACCATTTCTTGAGTAAGGTTCCCTAGTGGCATTAGTCGGTACTACCAACTGCCTGGGTTTTGCCGTTTGCTTTTATTAGCAGGAAGTTGTAGATATCACGTGTGACGTCATCTTGGCTCTTGCTGTTTACAGGTGCTGCACCTAAATAAGTTTTATTAGCGGGGAGGTTGTAGATATCAACATCATTCAAATTTCACAACATGACATCAGCTTGGTTTGATGTTTGCTTAGCATTATTATTATTATTATTATTAATATATTCACTAAGAGTAGATGTGTCAAATCGAGCTCCGCAGAATTCAACAAATGTAACGTGAATTAGTGACAATAAAGCCCCAAAAAGTTAAGTGAAGAGTTATCGGCGATACCACTTCTGAGGAAGTATCGTTTTTTGTGAATTTTTTTTAACCAAAAAAGTGTAAAAAGTTCGAAAGAAATTGTGTAAAGACGAAAATTTGGATGACATTTGTGTATTTTAATTTAATTTGGGTGGTTGCTATAGCAACATTTCAAGCATAGAAAATTGTTTTATTTCGGAAATTGTGTGAAAAAGTAAGACGTTTGTAAAATAATAAATCTAAACGTTTAAAAATAAAATTAATAAAAATTAAATTATTATAAAGCATTAATTACTTTGAAACAAAATTAAAAGTAATAAACCTGCTCTGCCTCACTCAAAATGAGTGAGAGCAGCAGCGATTCTGGGGGGACTGATGATCCCCTCAAGCAAAATGGAAGGAAGAAGAAGAGTAACAAGTCTTCTTCTTCTTCTAAAAAAAACCAAGGGCCCAAAGAAAAGGCCATTAAGGGCCCTAATCAAGAGGCCACAAAACAGGAGGTTCAACCAACCTCCGTGGAGAGGACTGCAGCCAAGGCAGCTGTTGCTGTCCCAGAAGTACCTGGAACGTCAGCCACTACAATGGTTGCTATCCTAGTAGCACCTGTAACAATAGGACAACATCCGAAATTATCGGAAGTAGTCGCAAAGGCTTCGGCCTCTGCGCCAGAGCTCAGTGGAGTAATAACGAGGCCACCACTGTCTTCAGAGAAGCCAACTGGGCAGAACAAGAAGCCAGCAGCACCAGCAGGACCAGCAGCAGCACCACGATCCCCGACGTTAGTGCCAGGGATCTCATATGCTCAGGTAAGTGGCAGTTCCCAGAATAGTCCCACTATTGAAATTTTAGGAAAGGGAATCACTCCTCGTCCAGCCCCATCGGACGCAGGTAAGCCTCGGCCTAAGACCGGTGCGGGTCTGCAGGCTTTTTTCGACGGGAGGTGGCAGGATGAGAGCTACGGTATGCAGCTCGAGCACATCAATAGATGTCCTCAGAGCGCATACCTAAAAGCGATCTTCCAGGTCATCTCCAGTCTTTTATTTATCGTTTGCATTCATGGGAATCTGATGGAAACCATTTTCTAGGTCTAAGGTACTAAAGTACTTAGCTTTCCCTAGTTGGTCCAAAATTTCAGTTATAATAGGGAGGGGGAATGCATCTCCGACAGTGATATCGTTGAGACGCCTAAAATCAATCACTACTCTCCATTTCTTATTACCAGCTGCGTCTGGTTTTTTGGGAACTAACAACAATCGTGAGTTCCATGGGCTTGAACTAGGGCATATTATTTCATCTTCAAGCATTTTATTAATTCGTTTATTATTTTCGTTACGTTGTGCTTCTGGTAACCTATATGGTCTAACGTTAACGGTAGGTTTTCCTGGGAGCAAAGGAATTTCGTGCTTAACTGCACTGGTACAAGTTAGAAAATCTCCGTCTAAATAAAATATGCCAGTTTAGTGAGTCTCTCTTGAATAGGATCCTTTTGCGAGTTTAATTTAATAATATCAAAATTCCTTAACTCATGCAAATGTG
Source organism: Dioctria linearis (assembly GCA_963930735.1). Lineage (NCBI taxonomy): Eukaryota > Metazoa > Arthropoda > Insecta > Diptera > Asilidae > Dioctria > Dioctria linearis. Next base: position 149,839,289 of record OZ005740.1, on the reverse strand, counting down.
GTCGAATTTCTGTTTCACTTATTGTAACTTCTTGCTGATTGGAGTTGAGTAGGAGGATTTTCACGTGACCTGTTTGATCAGGTTCTATGAGTGTACTTCCAAGTAACAGTCCTGACTTCAACTCTTGGTGTTCACAAAGAAAACTACCTCTTTGTGATATTCTTATTTTGGCTACCAATTGAGTGCGAGCCGGTACTTTAATACTGCTGGCATTGCATTCATTTGCTCTACTTTCTTTATTTGTAGAATTATTTTGAGACTCGCCTTTCTTTGAAGGGGTCTGTTTATTTAATTTATTTCTTTGAAGGGGTCTGTTTATTTAGGCTTGGGTCTTTCAAACCTCCATACCTGTTATCTGCTCTTATTTGAGGAGATACCTCTGAGCTTGGGTCTTTCAAACCTCCATACTCGATAAGTGTATCTATCCTCTTATTTGAATCCACATTTTGATTAATGGGTAATTTTAATATTAGTGATTTGTTGCTATAATCGATTATCCATGAAAATTTGTCAAGAAAATCGTGCCTTAGTATACCGTCGTATTTTAATTTAAAATTTCCCTCTGCCATGTGAGTACGGTGCGTGTATATATCACCATTTATTTTAAAATTACATTCAGCTGTTCCTAGCGTAGACAAGGGTTTTCCTGCTAGTGAGGATACAGTGATGTTTTCTCTTTTGTTTACTAGGGTATCACCTAGTGCTCTATTGGCTTTATGAACTGATAATTCAGCTCCTGTATCAATAAGAAAAGTGCTAGTATGAAATGCAGTAATTGAATTTACGATCGTCACTACTAGCGAATGGTGATCACTTATTAAGGGGAGATTTAATTTTGTGGTAGATTTGTTGGTTGGGAATCAATATCTGCTGAGATAGTCATTTGATTTAGGCGAGACTGAGATTCCGCTAACTCGTCTCGCCGAAGACCGTTTTCCGATTTCTCCATATTTCTGGAGTTTGTTGGTCTTTTCTTTTTGAATTTTTCAAATTGCTCGCGGTCCTAATATGGGGATTTCTATTAGAATTATTCGTGTTAGGTGGTAAGTATGTAGATTGCTGTGGAGGCCTATTGTTTTGCGGAAAAGAGGGAATTTGGCGTGGGGGAGCGTGGGTTTAAGTGCTCATACAAGACTACACAGTACTATCGAACATGTCAAAATGTTCGATATAGACATTACACTTCTGCAGGAGACGAATTTCACTCAAGACAATTATACACAACTTGAGCGCTATGCTTATCTACGCACTGGCTATGCAATGTTTGCCACACCTGCGCCTCGCCGAGGCTCAGGGGTGGCAATCATTGTATCCAAGAAATTTACACTATCGTCGCCTGTCTATACAGATATCTTCCCAGGCTTCGCTTCTTCCTTGAATTTTGTCGTTCAAGACAAAAATATCAAGGTAGTAAACGAGTACCTTCCTCATGACCAGGACATTACAAGACAAGTTCTTGATATTGTTCAGTCCTGTCTGGTGAATTTTAGCGGTGAAACTGTCCTCGGAGCTGATTTCAACTGCACTCTGAATCCCTCAATGAATCGGCACTCTGGAGATGAGTTCAACTCTGTCAATGCTACTCGATTGAGGAATTTTGTCGGTGTTTTCAGACTCGTGGATATCTATCGTTGGATGCATCCTACGACTAGATCATACACGAGGGTCTCGCGAAATATCCATGGAAGTCTCGCAGGCTCCAGAATTGGTAGACTTTACGTCTCACCTGGAATACTAGAATATTTCGTTGGTGTCACTCATGAAGTGTGTTCCGTTAGCGATCATCTTCTTGTAGTGGCGACCAGTACCCTAGTTGAAAGAAGAACTGCATACTGGATACTTAACAACTATTTGTTGAATTCCGAGTAGCTCATCAATGAGTTCACTGAATTCTGGCACGATTGGCACGATTGGCACGATTTCTTAATCAATGGTGGGATGTTGGAAAGCTCCAGATTCGGTCTTTTATCGAGATGAGTTTCAATCGAAGTGGCTATCAAGCTTCTAGCTTGTCGGCCGAGGTCTCTCGGGTGGCAGCTCTTCTCCCAACTCAGCCGGGGTTGATTCTTTATTTCAATGGAATAAAGGAACGCTTGGCGACACAGACTTACAAGCACAGCTTGGAGTTTGTGCTGCGCGGCCAATCGCGCTGGCTGAGAGAAGGCGATTCTCCAACCGAGTACTTCCTTCAGGCGACTAGACGTTGTACTGCTTCTTGTGAGGTCGAATCGATAATTGATGAATCTGGACAGGGTTCTCAACGGACAACAGCTATCAGAGCATATTCGAGACTACTACAGTAGTCTATACTCTGAATCGACGTCGACAACATCCTCGACCACTCATGAATTTCTTGAGAATATTCCCACTTTCTCTGAAGACAGTAGGGAGCTCCTGCATACAGTTATCACATTGGAGGATATGATTGCTGCGACAAAGGATCTAAGGCGACTCACTTCACCTGGTTATGAAGGCTCGACTCCAGAATTCTTCATACGTTTCAGGGATTTATTAATTCCTGACATTTTGGAAGTCTTCAATTCGGCGGTTGAGACACATTCAGACTTTCCTTCTAGTTGGAGGAGATCTGTTATGCGCTTGATTCCAGTAACCCTATGTAATGTAGACTACAAAATCGTCTGTAAAGCATTAGGGGCGATACCCCGCTCAGTGATTGCTTCGGTAATACACCCGGAACAGTCCTATTGTGTACCTGGTCGTACTATCTACGACAATATCGCGGTATACAAGCAGTTGTTTGCCTACCATGAACAGACAGGTACACAAGTGGCCATGATTTCACTTGACCAGCAAAAGGCTTTTGATAGTGTCTCGCACGAGTATCTTTTGACTGCTCTCGAGGAATTTGGGTTTCCGCGTAGGTGACTCGATATCGTCGGGAAACTGTATAGAGATTCAACGATTTTGATTAAGCATCAAAGACAAGTTCTCGCTCCTATCTCGTTTCATCGAAGTATCAGACAGGGCTGTCCATTGTCAGGTATGCTTTATGATCTTTCGTTGGAGCCGCTACTGGTGAATCTTCGTCGAATGCTCGGACAGTATGCAGTCCATCTGCCATATACCAATGTGAGGCCTCTTATGTTGGCGTATGCGGATGATCTGTCTATTTTCGTGACAAGAGATGAAGCTTTTCCGGTCGATCGTGCTGTGTTCGAAGAGTTCGAACGTATAGTGGGCGCTAAAATCAATCTTAGTAAGAGTCAAGGCTTGTGTTGTGGAAGGTGGAGAGATCCACTGAACACCCAATGGACTAATACTTGCTGAAGTATTTAGGTGTGTATATCGGACGCGAGAGTAAATCGAATAATAGCCGCATCACTCTTGAGAAACTCTCTAGAGCTGTAAACTCATGGCGTAGTCGACCGTTTCCATTATCCTTAATGGGTAGGTCAGTCGTGATAAACTATTTGATTACCTCGTCCATCGTTCATCTGCTAAAGTCTGAGACGTTTGATGAAGGCTTCGTAGGTTTTCTTCAAGCAAAAGCGATAGACGCCTTTTGGTGCGGAAGACGATGGGTTGCTGAAAGCACGCTCTGTGTGCCAGTCAAGATAGGTGGATTAGGTCTCACTAACTTGGTTGTGAAATCAAGGTGTCTCCAAGTGCGTGCATTCCAAAGAGGGTTTTGCCAGAGAGACAGCTTGATTTCTAAACTGTGGGTGAATGTACTGGGAGGGATTGGCATAGGGGAGTATTACTACCTACTCTCTGGTCGACCACCTTATCCTCGTGACTGGCCACAGGATCTAATCTCAACGATTCAGACCTTGGGCAGAATCAGGCCAGCATTTCACCTTAAGTGGAATGCTCTACGGTACACGCAATTCGCGTCGATTCCTATCAGGTTTAATCCTGAATTAATAGATTCAGTGTTCAGTAATGCTCGGGGCTTTGAAGCTGACACGCATACACTGACAGTTCTCGGAGATATTATTGATATCTCTGGAAACTGTCGAATAAACACTAACACTGCACAACTACATGACCTGGCTGCTTCTGCGCGGGATAGATTTCGCCAACTTCGGACCAGTGACCCTGGCACTAAGTTGGAAGATGCTTTCGTTCTGAACAGACCACCACACACACCTTTCAGCACACTTACAACACGTGTGCTCCGTGACGGGCTTATGTAAATAAGACCTCCGGAGTATACAGGATGCAACAGATGGCAAACACACCTCGGGGTGAATATGGGCGTGATGGGAGGGATAACTGTAGACTAGTTATCCTTCCAATTACAAAGATGCTGATGTAGCATTCAAATTGCTGCATCACAGTCTTGTGCATCCTAATCAGTTGTCACATATTGACCGGCGGGTTCAGAGGATTTGCACAGTTTGGGCTGGTGAAGGCACACTGTTGCACAGGATCTTCACTTGTCCGGCTTTGCAAGGTCTAATGGATCTCGTGCGCGGTATGTGTCAGTTGATCCACCCGAATTTCGGCATTACTAGGACATCGTTTCTATGGGGACCAAAGGTCTGTAGTCGAGTGAATTGTTTGATTAGCTTTGTGTTGACACTGGCCAAATCTACAATTCACCTGTACTACATGAGAGTCGAAGATGGGAATCAGAACACTGACCCACGACACCACGCGCACGCACTTAAGCGCCACTTCGTTGACAGGTTGAAGAGACGTTTACGTCTAGAATATCTGACAACGAACGCAGACACATTCAACTGCACATGGCAACCACTATCGTCGGTGCAGGATGGAGCCCTTGTCTTTCACTGGTGAAAACAGGCCACAGCATTTGCAACACTAGCCCACGGGGCTTCTCCCCGCTTAGGAATCGTTGCAAGTACTGTGGGAAGGACAAGCACTCTGTTAGAGATGCTAAGCTGGAGGGATGATGAGACTAGTTTGTAGAGGTCTATGATACTACAGGCGGCTCCCGCGAGACTCTATAACCGTATCGGTTAAATTTTTCGTTCGTTCGATTATTCTGTTTTCTAATTCGGTTTCGTTCTCGGTTCTATGTTACAAAATTTTATGTTGAAATTCGCTCGTTTAGGGACTATTTTTAATTAGATTATTTTGGAAATTTGGAACTTTTGGAACTGCCACTTACGTAATTGTCACAATTGGGACTGGCTTTAAATTTTTGGTAATAATTTAGATCTTTCTCAAAATTCCTGTGACCTTTTTTTAGCCTCTTTTGACAATTTTCTTTGAATTTGTTTTACTTTGTGTGCGTCATTTTTGTTGTTTTTAATTGTCCCTTTTGACTGTTTATAAGTTAGTTTAGCTAGTGTCTTTTTTTTCTTCTATAATTTTGTGCCTTTTGCCAATCAGTATTAAGGAATATTTAAAAGAGCCAAAAAAGAGCCAAAAATAAAGAGCATATATAAAAAAAAAAAATTATTATTGGGTTTAGGGGGTGTGTGTATTGATCTTTCGAGTGCAAACTCCATTTCTTGAGTAAGGTTCCCTAGCGGCATTAGTCGGTACTACATGTGTTGTTCATCTCGGACTTGGGGATACGAGATCACTTTGGGGATATGAGATCACTTTCAGCACTCTCTAGCAAAGGGAAATAGCACAGGATTTCGATTTTGATTTTGGAGCTCGCTTATTTTTCATCTCGAGTCTTGGGGATACGAGATCACTTTTAGCACTCTCCAGCATAGGCAAGTAGCATAAGTTTCCGATTTTGTTTCTGAAGCTCGTTTATTTTTCATTTCGAGTCTTGGGGATACGAGATCACTTTGTGGATACGCATGATATACAGCAAAGGTGATACCTATGGATTACATAAGGAAAGTAGGTTCACTTAATCTGCAAACAACAAAATTTGCTTGAAAGCGACACCCGATGTGAGCAATAACCATTCTTGCTTCAATTATCACGCTTAAGCCACACGTTTGCCGGAGAACATATATTATGTATAGTCTAAAATATGCATTGTAAATAAAAATTGTATTATGGAATAATGCCATTTATTGAAATAATTTGTTTTAATTACATTATAGCTTAAATCGAAAGTCTTTTTTTCTTTAGTTCAGGAAAACCAAGATTTCAAAGATATAGACTGATCCTTATGCCTTTAGACCAAGATAGCTTTAGAAAATAACTTGTGCACCATTTTCATAGATAATATCTCTCCGTCTTTACTTTTTGCGATCTTTGTTGAAATATCCTGATTTTTCGAGCTGTTGCTAGGGGACAGTCGACTCGTTTTTTGATGAAAAACTTTCTTCTTTATTTCTAGAAAGCATCGATTTCATAGATGTAGACTGAGCCTTATATGAATATTCTTTATTCCTTTCGTCCGTAGGCTTTAGAAGGTTTGTAGTATCCTTAGAACTCATGTTGAAATTATTACGTAATTAGCTTGCCAACAGAGGTCTGTTTGGGTAAAGAGCAAAACATCAAATGAAAAACAAGTTATGAAACTTTTATTTATATATATTTAACACGTGGTCTTGGAGGCAGCAATTTGTCCTTGGCCTCTGACGTCACCTTAACCTTTGAAACCGAAAGTGTCTGCTCTTGGGTAACCTTCTGGAACCAACAGTGTCGAATCTTGGAGGCTACAATTTGACCATGATTCAGCTTGGACAAGAATATGGTAATTTTATCTTCGTAATATTGGTGTGGTGGGCCTAATTTTTCTTACTATTAATGAAAGTGTATCATACAGTGAATAAACAAGTCTTGTCAATAAATCACTTGGATGATGAGTATTGCAAGTTGTATGGGGGATTATAATTAACGATGAGTAAAGAGTAAAGAAGAAGATTTCTGGTAACTGTATGTTCCATACATAATCTTACAGGTGGAAGAAAATTTTATAAGAATCTGGTAACTGCAACAATTTTATAAGAATGTGGTAACAATATATTCTATCCAAATTCTCCCAGTTATGAGGCACTTTTATTAGAATCTGGTATCTTGTATACAAAATCTAAAAAGGGAAAAGAAAATTGCATGAGAATTTGGTTAGTGATTAGTGTCTTCCCGAATGTTGGACTGTTAAGATGGATATTGAGGAGTTTTTAAGAGAATATAATAACTTCTTACTCGATGAGCATAAGAAACAAGTTCTGTTATCAGAGCTGTTTCAAAAGCTGTTAAGCTGTTATCAGAGCTGTTTGAAAAGCTGTTTCGCTGTTATCAGAGCTGTGGAAAAGCTGCTAAGCTGTTATCAGAGCTATTTGAAAAGCTGATAAGCTGTTATCAGAGCTGTTTGAAAAGCTGTTAAGCTGTTAACAGAGCTGTTTCAAAAGCTGTTAAGCTGTTATCAGAGCTGTTTAAAAGCTGTTAATCTGTTATCAGACCTGTTTAAAAGCTGTTAAGCTGCTACTAGAGCTGTTTGAAAAGCTGTTAAGATGTGATCAGAGCTGTTTGAAAAGCTGTTATGCTGTTATCAGAGCTGTTTGGAAAGCTGTTTATCTGTTATCAGATCTGTTTTAAAAAGTTGTACAGAATCCCCTGCAGCGTAGTTTATTATCGGAAAGTAAGGTTGTAGCCTCCAAGTCACACACACTTCCGGGTCAAGGTCAAGGACAAAATACCCTTCCGGTTTCAAAGGTGATGCCAGAGGCCAAGATCAAGCCCACATGTCAACGTATTTTCTCACGCTCACGCTCAACCTAGCATTCTGGGTATCTATAACTATAACATATTCTATATTTTCCAATAATGTATATCTTAGACTTAAGACTTGGACTATAATACCATTAAAACAAATTACTTCAATAAATGGAATTATAACTATATGTAATACATTTTTTTATTTACAATACACTAGACTTAGATCATATGTTTTCTGTGGCTGCTCCTTGTTGCTCTGATGGAATTAAGTAATGTTTCCCAATGGTAGAGTATCCGTTGTGCTATTAACATTTAATTCTTTGGTTGGGCTTCCTTAATTCAATATTAATTTTTTCTTTCTCACATTCGGAAATATGTGATGCTAATTCTTTAGCAGAATAAAAATCGAACAAACATCTATCGCATATATACAATCTAGCCTTATGTTTTGAAGTTTGTTTCCATGCAAGCCGTGAAAGAGTTTTAATCCAGCAGAAGTGAAACCTGTTATTACATTCATCATCATCATCATCATCATCATCATCATCATCATCATCATCATCATCATCATCATCATCATCATCATCATCATCATCATCATCATCATCATCATCATCATCATCATCATCATCATCATCATCATCATCATCATCATCATCATCATCATCATCATCATCATCATCATCATCATCATCATCATCATCATCATCATCATCATCATCATCATCATCATCATCATCATCATCATCATCATCATCATCATCATCATCATCATCATCATCATCATCATCATCATCATCATCATCATCATCATCATCATCATCATCATCATCATCATCATCATCATCATCATCATCATCATCATCATCATCATCATCATCATCATCATCATCATCATCATCATCATCATCATCATCATCATCATCATCATCATCATCATCATCATCATCATCATCATCATCATCATCATCATCATCATCATCATCATCATCATCATCATCATCATCATCATCATCATCATCATCATCATCATCATCATCATCATCATCATCATCATCATCATCATCATCATCATCATCATCATCATCATCATCATCATCATCATCATCATCATCATCATCATCATCATCATCATCATCATCATCATCATCATCATCATCATCATCATCATCATCATCATCATCATCATCATCATCATCATCATCATCATCATCATCATCATCATCATCATCATCATCATCATCATCATCATCATCATCATCATCATCATCATCATCATCATCATCATCATCATCATCATCATCATCATCATCATCATCATCATCATCATCATCATCATCATCATCATCATCATCATCATCATCATCATCATCATCATCATCATCATCATCATCATCATCATCATCATCATCATCATCATCATCATCATCATCATCATCATCATCATCATCATCATCATCATCATCATCATCATCATCATCATCATCATCATCATCATCATCATCATCATCATCATCATCATCATCATCATCATCATCATCATCATCATCATCATCATCATCATCATCATCATCATCATCATCATCATCATCATCATCATCATCATCATCATCATCATCATCATCATCATCATCATCATCATCATCATCATCATCATCATCATCATCATCATCATCATCATCATCATCATCATCATCATCATCATCATCATCATCATCATCATCATCATCATCATCATCATCATCATCATCATCATCATCATCATCATCATCATCATCATCATCATCATCATCATCATCATCATCATCATCATCATCATCATCATCATCATCATCATCATCATCATCATCATCATCATCATCATCATCATCATCATCATCATCATCATCATCATCATCATCATCATCATCATCATCATCATCATCATCATCATCATCATCATCATCATCATCATCATCATCATCATCATCATCATCATCATCATCATCATCATCATCATCATCATCATCATCATCATCATCATCATCATCATCATCATCATCATCATCATCATCATCATCATCATCATCATCATCATCATCATCATCATCATCATCATCATCATCATCATCATCATCATCATCATCATCCTGCTCATAGTTATTTTGTATCATTAATAGATTCACATGTCGCTTCATCTTGTGTTCGTTCGTCTAACTAGAACAGTGGTGAAGGAACGCTCTTTCTTTAGGATGAACACGTTTATTAATATATCGTTCATCTTCAAACTGTTTACTCTGTTTAAGCGTCAGAGGAAATGTTATTCCAGTTAAATTTAGCACAGTCGAATAATGTGGATATGACGATGTCCTAGAGGAGTTAATATTTCCAGGGTATAGTGCTGATGTCACGGCCCAAGCGAAGCATGCTTTATCAATATTTTTTACATTGATGCAAACTTGCTTTAAAGCAATCTCCTTCGGTGGAGGTATATACGAAGATCCTCAGTGCTGTTTAAATTTGTTGATATGTACTGCTAAATGTATAGTGGAGTCCAATGTCCAGCCACTATCTTTTTTCTGAAAGTCATCCAGCTGAGTGAGTATTGAATCCAAAATGTTAACTTTATACCACTCATTTAAATTATCGTCCACATTGATTGGGGCAGTTCTTGCTTGAAAATATTTAATATCTTTTATAACCTCATTGTCACCGATATCCTTAACAAAATCAGCACACAACTTTGTATTAACTTTAGTATTGAGTTGGCGTTTTAATATTCTTAATACGGCGTATAAAGAAATCACCAGCAGCCTGTATAAATAGCTTAAGATCTGTATGGTTTATATTTACAATAATTCCAGCTCTAATTCTGTCTGTGAATACTGATTTTATTTCCTCCCATTTTACAAAATCACTTTTTTTTACACGCTGAGTAATTCCTCCGCCTCGACTGGTGGCTTTCAAAAACACTTTCGGCGATTTAGTCTGTCCAATACATCTCTCCATATGCCATTTTGTACCACTCTTTTTACTAAAAAAAACTTTCATTTATTAGCGCGGTTGAAATTTTTTTTTTACCTGTCGTTGAGGCTCACCAAAATTAACTGATGCCTCCTATCATTTTACATTAATATCTACTACCGCCTTCTTTCACCAAAGCCTTAATGCTTTCATGTTTTTTTTACAACCCCAATAAACTTCATGTGATCTATTTTTAGATATTGAATTTTACAACATGCTGCAATGATGACGATTTCCACTGCTCGTGCTCAAAACAAGTATTAACATGTTCTTGACATCGATTCAACATTTTCATGAATTTCAATATATTTAATTTTTGGTAAGGTAGTCGTGAAACTATTTCGCTTCAATCAAATGAGGACAAATACCACCAATCTAGTGCATAACGTACATCTATTCAATCCCCATATCACTCATGAAAGTTTTTCTTTTACACTACACAACATTACATTAATTCATCTCAGTGTTACATACATACATATCCACAGCTAGCTAGTATATGACCAAGTCCCGAGTGAGATGTTCACTAAAGCTTCCTAATGTGTTAGAGCAAGACAGATGATAAGAAATATCATGGGATTTTGCTGCCGAACTCTCATAGCCTAACACAGACATTTGCTCTGGATCGCTTTTTGGATGTGAAATACAGAATAAAGAGTTTATAACTTAAGATATAAAAATAGATAATGAATTTGATGTGGATAAATATTGTGTGAAAAATTGATTTGGTATATATTATTTACAATTGTTGTTGTTGTTTTTCAGTAAAGAATTGGGAATCTTACAGTTTCAACTTTCACTACTCATCTACAACATATTCCACATATTACGCACAGCTCTCAAGTACTCATCTAAGGCAACATATTATACTATATTAATATAATAACTCAACCTTCTTTCATTAAAACTTTTAATTTAATCAACTCCCAACCTACTTTCATGGTAAGATTTAAAGATGAATAAATTATACTTCCATATCCTACTAGAATTATATCATTCCAAATACCCACTCTCAACATCGAGGTCTTCACTATTGAACTTGAAGCATTATCAACTTTTTTCCGACCTTCCTGATACTCGTACAACACCATTCCGAGGAGATAAATACCAAATACCATCCATCAAAACTTTTAACTTAATTCATAGCTTACAGTACCTACTCTAAACCCCCTACTACGATCTTCACTATGGACTTGGATAATTATCAATTATTTCTTCCTTCATACTCAACCATTCAAGCGATACTTTAGAGGCGATTAATATCAAGCGAGATTAGGATTTTACTGCTTATTCATAGCTCCCATACAACTTCCACTACTCACCTCAGACAACATATCATACTACATTAATAACATGACACAGCGTTCGTCTATCAAAGCTTTTAATTTAACCCACTCTCAACTTAATGGTAAGTAAACAATGTACCTGCCTCAATACTATATCAGCTTGATGTGAACTATTTTTTAGATATAGGAGTCAATCAAATCTCATAACAGCATACCTGCTTGATTTATAAAAACTCTGCTACCTTCATATGCTCACCACAAGATGAAATTATGAACATGAAATCAAAAAGTTCTTATCTAGTCACCGAGTCAACTGAAAGAAAACATTCTTGCTGGACGCTAAAACTATAAACCTTAAGATTTAAAGGTAAACAGATAACACTCTCCTCTTCCACGCTCTTCACTGAAGCTTTCATATCCTACTAGATTAATATTATGTAAAAAACCATCCATCAAAACTTTCAACTTAATCCACAACTTACAGCACCCACTTTCAACCTCCACCACGCTCTTCACTATGGACTTGAAGAATTATCAGTTTTTCCTCATTCATACAACACCATTTGGATGATACTTTAGAAGACATTCATTTCCAACTAGATTAATATTATGTCAAAAACCATCCATCAAAACTTTCAATTTAATCCACAACTTACAGAACCCACTCTGAACCTCCACCACGGTCTTCACTATGGGCTTGAAGAATTATCAGTTTTTCCTCCTTCATACTACACCATTTGGATGATACTTTAGACATTCATATCCTACTAGATTAATATTATGTCAGAAAGCATCGATCAAAACTTTCAGTTTAATCCACAACTTACAGCACCCACTCTCAACCTCCACCACGGTCTTCACTATGGGCTTGAAGAATTATCAGTTTTTCCTCCTTCATACTACACCATTTGGATGATACTTTAGACAGATAAATATGAAGCGACCTTGCTGATAAGGTTTTTATTCCTTACTCACAGCTCCCAAACAACTTCCATTACTCATCTAAGACAAGATATCATACTACATTAATATCATACCACCACCCTCATTCATCAAAACATTTAACTAAACCCACTCTCAACCTAATGGTAAGAAAATAATGTGATCACCCCAATATTCTTATCACCTTCATGTGAACTATGATATCGGGGTCAATCAAGTCTCATAACAGCGTGGCTGATTGATAAACTTTATTGAAAATAAAACACAATTCGTCATAAAATGTAAGACTTCTCAATACAAACTCGTAGATACAAAAACACATTAATCGCTCAAATTGTCTGCTTTACTCGGACGTATTTGTTTACTCAAGATAACAAATTACCAGCCGCCTGGCCACCTTTTCTAATGCTTTAATTTCCATTACTTCTAATGATTTCATGTGTCGTACCATCCCAAGCAGCCGTGATCTATTTTTACACATCGAATATAATAACATGATTATATAAAAGACACCTAAAGACCACAACTGACGTTATAATTGTTGTTGTTTTTTATTTCAGCAAAAGAAATTTTCAATTATAACTTCCACTACTCATCCAAGGCATCATATCCTACAGATTAATATCAGTTGTTGTTGTCAGCTAAAGTAATTGGCAATCTTAAACTAAAAAACATAAATCGCTCAATTTGTTTACTTTACTCGGCTGCTGTGCGAATTTGTTTACATTATTCGACTGCAAATTTGTTTACTTTACTGGACTGTGCGAATTTGTTTATGCAAAGAATCAAATTAGAAGCATTCCACCTGAAGAGCAAAATTAGGCATTTACTAATTTCCATTACTTATCTAAGTGAACATGTCTACCAACATTCGCTCCAATCAGCTTTGCCTGATCTATTTTTATATATATCATCACATGGCGCAATGTTTATAAAAGACATCTACAGATTAAGATCATTAAATCTTTAATCCACCACTTCGATTACAGTTGTTGTTGTTTTTGTTTTTCAGCTACTAATATTAATTACACCTGAGAAGGTAAGATGGCTCATATCTCGAACCATAGCCCGTAGAGGATTTCTGATGAAACTTTTACCCGTAGTACTAATACTATTGACATGAACAGAAATATGAATTAGTATTAATACCTATTACACTAATTTTTTAAGGGAATTTCACATTTATTATCTACATAAATACACAGCTGCACACATCCACCCTCGCCTTAGATAACGATACTAAAGAATACAACTAAAACCAAACTCAAGCTGAGAAGTATACAGCCCCGATATAAATTCGGTTAGTGTATTTCACATCATTACTTAATACACATTCTACTCAAGCCTTCATCCCTTGAGGGAACAGTGGTGGAATTTTCAAAGGAAGTCAAATATCTAGGTATTACTCTGGATAATAGACTAACCTGGAACTCTCACTTAAAAAGAATACTGGATAAAGCTACAGTGGCATCATGGACATGCCGCAGGCTTTTTGTCAAAACTTGGGGTCTTAAACCAAAAATGACTCTGTGGTCATACACATCTATTATAAGACCCATGGACACATACGCCTCACTCGTTTGGTGGCCAAAAACAAAACAAAATACAGCTCAAGCTAGTTTGCAAAAACTGCAACGGCTTGCATGTCTAGGAGTAGCCGGTGCCATGCGTACCTGCCCAACTGCGGCCCTAGAGGCTATGTTGGACTTGCTACCCTTACATTTGCATGTTAAGGAGAAGGCCATACTTAGTGCAATTAGGCTACAAAGGGCAAACCTCCTAAGTGCAAATAATCTGGTTGGCCACCTGAAAGTCCTCCAAGATTTCATCGAGGACCCGATGGCTAACCCAATTTCAGACGTTATGCCGAAACGCCATAACTTTGAAACACCATTTAAGGTGTGGGGAACCGTCAACAATGGCACACTGAGGACCTACACTTTGAAAAAGGATCTCTTAAATTGTACACGGATGGATCCAAAATGGAAGGTAAAGCAGGCGTGGGCATATATGGGCCAAGGTGCCATCTCGAAAAGGCACCGGGGGCCTCACCAACCATTTTTTAAGCAGAAATACACGCCAAAGAACTCTGCGCTCGCGAAATAATCCATAAAAATATGCGTGTAGCAAAAATATACATAATATCAGACAGCCAAGCAGCACTTAAAGCGTTAAACTCGTTTACCTTTGAGTCAAAGCTGGTTTGGGACTGTCTTACTGCCTTAAAACAACTGGCCGAGACAAATAAGGTGACACTGATCTGGGTACCAGGACATGAAGGAATTATGGGAAACGAAATTGCGGACCGCCTTGCAAAGGAAGGAGCCAAATCTCCGTTTATTGGCCCTGAGCCGGTCTTTGGACACCCAAAAAGTCACCTCTCAGCTCAGATCAGGCTTTGGGAGGACAGAAATAAGAAGGAATACTGGGAAAATACCCCTGGGCTGAGACAAGCGAAGAAGTTTATAAAGTACTCGCAACAGAGGACCAAAGAATTCCTCACACTCAGCAGGAAGTAACTAAGGCTCATAACGGGCCTACTTACTGGGCATTGCCCACTTAGATATCACCTTAACAAGATGAGTAAGGTCAATGAATCCGCTGAACATGTCCTATGCGACTGTGAAGCTCTGTGCCGTATAAGGCTAAGACATCTAGGAAAGGCATTTCCACTGCCAGAGGATGTCGAAAAAATGGCCCTAAAGAATATTATAGGCTTCATCAAAGACCTTAAGTTCGAATGGGCGTCCTAGGGCATCAAGGGGTAATGTCACAAGAGATCTTATAGGTCGCAGTGACAAGATGAGAGGCAGAAATCCTGTGTGCATTCCCCACAATTAATAATAATAATAATACCCAATCCTTGGTGCAGGTAACATAGCCCAGTCCAAGACACCTCAGGCAGTCCTAGTCATAGTATTAGATATTGCCACTAAAGCTCTCAGCCAACCCCCAGTACCCAGACACAGGAGTGGGCACCTCAAGGTCAAATTGTAGCCTCCAAGTCCAGATCAAACTTAACCAGCAACCTCCACCAATAAAGATTCCCACCAGTTTACAAAAATTTATAGCTAAGATCTCCGAGATGAAAAATAAGCGAGCTCCAGAAACCAAAACAAAGGCCTATGCTATTTTCCTATGCTGGAGAGTGCTAAGAGTGATCTCGTATCCCCAAATTGATCTCGTATCCCCAAAAGTCGAGATGAAAAACTTAATGTCAACTTAGAGGCTACGAGTCCGAGATGAAAAATAAGCGAACTCCAGAAAAAAATTGAAAACCTATGCTATTTCCCTATGCTGAAGAGTGCTGAAAGTGAATTCGTATCCCCAAAACTCGAGATGAAAAATAAGCGAACTCCAGAAACAAAATCGAAATCCCATGCTATTTCCCTATGCCGGAGAGTGGTGAAAATGATCTCGTATCCCCAAAGTGATCTCGTATCCCAAAAACTCGAGATGATAAACTTAATGTCAACTTAGAGGCTACGAGTCCGAGATGAAAAATAAGCGAACTCCAGAAAAACATTGAAAAGCTATGCTATTTCCTTATGCTGAAGGGTGCTGAAAGTGATCTCGTATCCCCAAAGTGATCTCGTGTCCCCAAAATTCGAGATGAAAAATAAGTGAACTCCAGCAACAATATCGAAATCTTATGCTATTTCCCTATGCTGGAGAGTGCTGGAAGTGATCTCGTATCCCCAAAGTGATCTCGTATCCCCATCATCCATGACTTAATGGTGCATCCAAGACACAATGGTGCTTCCAAGGCACAAACCAATACAGCCAAGACACAGACCTACCACTTAGCGACTGTGGCAAAATCCTGGAGTATAAAAAAAGTGGTCCAGAATCCGCATAGCTATACTACTGTGGTCGCCCAAGGAAACTTTCTGAATCTTCAGAAAGAACCAAGCGAAGGAAAGCATCGTATGGCATTTTATCCAGTGTTTGGTTTATAGTTAGTTTAACATACTAATACTAACACAGACTAAGTGATGGAAAGCATAAATAATGTATTGTTGACCGTTCGTTTATTAAACATATTATTACATCGAGCTTATGTTAAGCTGGTTCTGATAGTCAAAAAAATTAATCCTCTTTATATATATTATTAAGGGAATTTAAAAATAGGAAACATTGGAATATTGAATAAAGACGATTAATATTTTATTATATTAAACTAACTAAATTTATCCGTTCTCTAGAACAGGATTCTCTCTTAAGTTTATAAATTTTTTATTTATTTTTTTTAATTGCCTTAATTTGTTTTATATTTTTTTTAATCTTTTTTTATTCTTTTTAATTTTTTTTAATTTTTTTTAATATCTTTTAATATTTTTAAATTTTTTTTTCAGGAACGTATCGTCACAATTTTAATTTTTTTTATTTAGCAAAGCCCAGATTTTTTTAGTGACAAAATAAAATAAAAAGTTAAAATTTCTTCACTAATACAGAAGTCGCAAAGTTTTGAGCGCAAAACTTGCTTTTCATCCCACTGCGGCCGGAGAGAGCTCCGCGGGGCATTTTATCACCCTGTTACATTTCGAGGTAAGCTAAAGGCTAAAGGGTGTGTTCACTCTTTTTTGTAATTCTTGTTGTATTTTTACATCGGTTACACTGACACATTAAAGAGTGAATATAAGGGGTATTCACTTCTAATTTGAGTAGTAGAAAATATAAACATTTATGTCAATTTTTTAAGTTATTATCCAGAAAGCAATAGTTACTAATACCACACCCACAAGGCATGTTGCGATAGGGGAGTATCAATACCAAAAGAGATAATAATATCATTCATCCCTAACCGATTGAGCTTTGGCTGAATCATTGTGCATGTCTGATTCACTACTGCCACATTGCCGTATACTTTCCAAAATCAATACCCTTTATAGTCATTTAGTTTCTTGCGCAGGTAAAAAAAAAATTTAGAAATTTTTTACCAGATTTTAAAAGAATTCAAGTGTTTTGAGGATTCCGTATTTCAAAAGGAAAAAAGAAACGCTTATGAGATCATTGTGGCGTCCGTTCGTCGTTTAACTTGATCGACGTGAGGTAAGAATTTTAACCCATTTAAACCCAAGCTGTCGAAAACGACCCGTTTTTAAATCAATCCTTTAACATTACTGACTCATTTTCGACCCCTTGACCTACTAAAGTAATTAAATTTACAATGGCGGAGATTTGAGCGTGGCAGAAAAATATTAGAACTTAAAATTTTCTCAGCTTTTCCATAACTTTTTCACAAGTATAAAATTATTGACTAAATTATTTCAGTGGAATTTTAGGTGCAACAGGCACTATGGACGAATATGGAACCGAAAAATGCATTATAAGTTTAAATAAAGAACAAGGAAGGGAAGCAAGAGGAGCATACAATAAGTCTGTGGACAAAGATGCCAATATTATTGGGGTAAAGTGGATGGACAATAATATTATTATGACTACGTCTAATCAATTCTGTATACAGCCTATATTAAAATTTTTTAGATATTCCGTCAAGCAAAAACAAAAATATGGGGGTGATTTAATGGATAATTTTATTTCAAATTAGCCTATTAACTTTCGAGGAAAAAGTTGTAACGAAGTTACATACATTTCAGCTAGACACCAGCGAAAATGAGTGTCTAGCAGCCACAACAAAGTAAGCCAGCCGCTGAGAGAAGAGTACACTACTGATCAGCAGCTCAGTATTGTCCCGTGCTGGTGGCGTGACAGTAGAAGGGAGCATTCTACACCCGACGCCATCAGCCAGCCTGCCTATAAATAGCCGACAGCCAGTAGTAAGATCATTCAGTCGATCACCAAGCATCGAAGTGAACATAACCGAAAATTACAGTCACCGATCAGCAAAATATCCGACCGCAAGAGGACAACTCCAAAGTGAACAGAGTTGACCCCACCAGTGGATTACCAGCAGACTGGCTATAAAAAACAGTCAAGCACCGAAAGATTAGTCAGTTGCCTCCCAGCAACTCGACTAGACACATCTCCCGTCCAGTCCTATCCGCAAGTCGTGTTGACTACTTCAACGGCAAGCGCACGTTAATCGTGCTGGCCTGAGAATTAGTAAGCGCACGCATTCCGTCCCCGTACCCCCGTGTTGGCTATTCTGACGACAAGCACACGTCAACGTGTTGGTCAGAAGAATAGCGAACGCACGCTCCGTCCCGCATCCCCCGTGTTGGCTACTACTAACGACAACAGCACGTTAATCGTGTTGGTCTAAGGAATAGTAAGCGCACGCTCCTACCCCGCACCTACGCCGCGTAGTCTTAAGTTATTGTAAGTAAGTAAGTGAGTGTAGATTAAGTAGTGTGTGTTTTACGTATACCGCCCGAACCGCAGAGGTAGAGCAGCGCTCTGAACCCAGCAACGTCGGAAAACGGCCCTGGACAATCTCCTGACTACCCGCACACCAACAACCGACGTTACAAAGTGGTATATGCATACAGGTGTCTTGATGCTACTGCTTGGATACTTAGCACAAGCTTTGAATACAAATATGATAAACTGCACTTTATTAGGAATGTAACTGAAAACTTGTGAAAAAATATGGAGTACCACGAAGTGCACCGGGACTTATGGGAAAAAATAGAATCAGCAATGTACTTTTACAGTCCGGGAGGCATCTTGTAATCACTGGTCAAAGTAGGCGCCGATGTATCTATTCATTGCGAAAACAAAAATGTCATAGGTTGCACATCTTGTAATGTTCCTTTTAATGACAAATGTATCCTGAATTATCACAATTCAAGAGATGAAGAAGAATGGTTTCTGCCGAATTATGATATTTTTCCAATGAAGTATGTGATTTTGGCCAATAATTTTTTTTCAGAACAGACACAGCTGTATTTTATTAATTCTAATTTACTAAAATGTATATATATATATATTTGTCATTAAAATAATATGTCGTTATCATACCTACAATTATTTTTGTTATTTAAGTTTGACTAAGTCCGGAAAACTGCCCCTTATGTTCGAAAAAAGTCGTTTTCGACCCATTCTTACACAAATATTAATTCGCCACTTTCTTGCTTATTTTAAGGCTATGACACACCAACTTCACCTTAATATGAAAATAATAGCGTTTAAGTCAAAGTTTCGGATAAATTTAGTTCTGGGAAATAGAGAAACTATAAATTCTTGGATTTCTGGGTTTAAACGGGTTAAATTTGGCAGAATATCTTCGTGGACATATTATAATATAATCAGAAGAAACAAAATCAAATTAATAGAACAATTCAATGTGGGAGTATAGTCCAGCGAAGTAAGCCACCAAATGAAAAGAAAAGATATCTAATTTGTTTCCATCTGCAATATTCATGGTTGGTGTATTGTAGTTCCTAGGAGGGTTGTCATAGAAAAAAAACTGGGTCTCAGAATCAAAACAAAGCGTTAAACAAAAATGCCGCAGAACGCATAACAATCTATTTTATGCGTGCGGCTCGACAGGGATAATATTTAAACTAACATATTTAAAACTGCTATCTTATTCAAACTGTGATTCTAAATAAAGACGTCCGTTCGTCGTTTTTCTTGTTCAGCGTTAGGTAGGAATTTTAAATTCGACAGAATGTCTTCATGACATATTATAATATAGATAGAAAAAACTAAATCAAGTTAATAGAACATGAAGCTCTGGAAAAGAATCAAGTTTTATTTCTCGATAACTTACACCTTTCTATTTTTAATAAATTTTAAAAATTGCAGTGAACTTTTGCAGCAGTCGATCGTCGACCAAAAACTCTACCCTCTAACTGTCGCCTTCCTTGTTGTGTTCATCATATCCTTCCATCCTTCTCCCCATTGATATTCCACTCAGCTATCTAATTCATGTCCATTCAGCCACTTCATCTTTCTAGTAATCCCAACGATCCTTATATCCAGCACCCCTTCACCTAGTCATTCCTTCCATCCATCCATTCGTTCCAGGAAACCATCGGGATCTTACATGTATCCATCCCATTGTACCCTATCCCTACTTCCCTCCCTCCGTTAATCGATTCATCTCATTCAATATACCCAGCAATTTCATTCAATCATCGCGGATATCCATTCCATCCATGCTTCGCAAGCATGTCATCTATCTAGCAATCCCACCCATCTAGTAAATACCATTTATTCATTACATACTACCTAACAATACTGCCCGGCCGTCCCGTATCCACTATCTTTAATTCTTAGTATAGTTACTCAGCTTTGTGCCACCACCCATATAACACAACACCTTTAATTTATAATTTCAATTGGCATTTGTCATCACTTGTGTCGTCTGCCTTTCCCTTTATTTTTTCATCAAGTTATTATTGCATCATCATTGAATGATTCTATAAAATATCAATGATCAGATCCCAAATTTGAAAAAAGAAATGGCCAATAATAAAAACGAAAAGAAAGAGAGAAAGGTAAAGGTAAAAGAGAGACACATTTTCTGCCTTAAACATTTATTCGACCGTTACCATATGCATATTTGAAATTAATGATGAATTTACCGATAATTAATAGGGGAAAATTCGAGAAAATTCCGAAGTTTGAAAAATTGAAAAGAAAAGGAGATAAGACAGTCTTAGTTCACGACGGGTACCAAAAATTATCGGAGCCTGTTAAATTTGAAATCTTATTTTTTAGCTTCGGAATCTATAAATCGATTAAACAGCGATTATCGTAGCTTTGTATGGTGGTTCAATCTTTCATTAAAATCATCTAGAATTTGGGTTTGCAATTTTACAGGATTATTTAGCATTCGTTGTTCTTTGAAATTAAATTAACGAAAATATGTATGTACAAGTACATATATATAAACAATAGCAAATAAACCATACTTTTTAGTGAATTGAAAGATTATGGTTTTTAAAAATTAAACTTATAACTGTGAACCATTTCTAAAGGAGATCGAGGTGTAGTGGGAAGAACTGGGTTTTATAGACAGCAGATCGTGGGCAGTGTTGGCGTAATCAAACTACATTTGTAATCAGATTAATAATCATGATTAAATCAATCATGATTACATAACAATCATGATTACATCAATCATGATTACCCATCATACATTAATCATGATGACATCGAGTAATCTTAGGAAAAATGTAACCGTAATCATGATTACATTTATTTGATTACAAATGAAAGAGATTTCTAAGAAAACAAACAATCTGTGATCGTAAGTAACGAATTTTTATTGTAGAAACTCCAAGGCACTGTTTGAATTATGTCTTAATTGGAGTCAGTACAAAGAATGTAAGTGGTCTCGATTGATAGAGACACGCACATATCTGATCGTCAACTTAAATTCAAGGATCTTGATTATGTGGGGGAAAAGGTAGAGAAAAAGATTAGATTTCTGGGGCATATTAGAGAGTCGTAATGCCCTTAACGCTTTGATTTATGCCACACTTTTCATATTGCTCCAAATTGTTATATGCTAGTTCGAACGAATCGAAGGGCAGATTGCAACTGTTGTAGAATAAGACAAAGTGAAATTATTCTGAAATGCAGCTTATACACCAGTTAGAAGCATGCTCGAAGCGCTGCAATGGGTAAATACCTATTACTGACATGACAGCAAGAGTGAGGATGAAAGATTAGATTTACTAACTAACCTAACAAAACGATACAGTTTGTTTTTGATTCAGACTGATTCTAACTCTACCTCCCTCTCTTAATTACTAATAATTGGTAAAAGCAATCCACAGATATCAGATATTCCATTACCATCCTACTACAGAAATGTGCTTACAAACATTAGTTTATGTGCCAACCGATTTCGGAATAGAGATACAACGTTTATTTTCTTTTAACTACCATTTTTAAAACTCTTGCAAATTTGTAATCAAAAAATGTAACCATGTAATCATGATTACGGTTACGATTGATCAATCATTAATCACAAAAAATGATTGCTTTTCTGATTAATATTATCAATCTGTACTCATGATTACAGATTACAGATTGTAATCGTAATCATTAATCATCAATCAGATTGCATTTTGCCCAACACTGATCGTGGGTAATAATCGATTTTTAGTTTCGCACATGTAGGTATATCATTTTTTGCTTCAAAAGAAATGTTTTTTTTTTTTTGGAGAGGGAACTTGGAAAAACCTTTTAATCCTTAAACATATAGTCATGAAAAATTAAACTATTAAAGAAATTACCCATAATCACAGCTGTTTATCTTTTTCCCCACGCTTAAGCAATTGTACTCACCTAAAAACAATAAGCTCAACTACGAACATGCAAAACTACAAACATAATTAACTAAAAACGAAAAATCCAAGGAAAAAATACTCGCATCAAATCTCTTTTCACAATCACATCCTAAAGTGAGATACTTTATGTAACCAAGCCAAAATTTCTAAGAAAAAATCAAAAATGTTCCAAGATACGTCACCACATGATAGTCGGAATCCTTTGATCACCTCCCACCCCCCCCCCCCCCCCCCCCCCCCCCTCGCCCTTGATTTTTCTACTGTGAAGGAAAATATTTTCAAAATTATAAATTGTAATTAATATATACTATATATATTCAAAATTATAAATTGTAATTAATATACTATATATATATCTATATATATAGTATATTAATTACAATTTTTAATTTTTATTTAAATATTTATTTATTTTTTATATATATATATATATCAGCTTTTGTTGGAAATACAAATGTCATTAATCCTTTGCAGTAGGTCTTTTGCATCGCTGCCTTGTTTTGAATGCATGTATTTTAATGATGTCTATTTTTAACCGTTCGTCAATGTAGTCATTTCTCAGTATAACTGTCTTTTGAAAGGCTTCCTATATAAAATTGCAGATAAATGCTTAAATGTGTGGATCATAAAGCTAATATTATTGGAAATACTGTTAAGGCCGAGTTTATTTTCTGAACTCTTTAAAGCGCATTTTTCCCCTTCTAAGAATTACTTCGGTGGAAAATAACTGAAGAATATTTTTTGTGAAACTCTCAGGAAGAAGTATTTTAGAATCACTTATATAAATATTGAAAATGAGTTCAATATATATTGTTACGAGCAACAAAGTGACACAAGCAATATCTTTTGCAAATGGAAACAACTTTAGGCTAGTGACATATTAGTATACCTTGGGTTCGGAGAACGGACTATTCAGTAAGGTTCTAGGATAGTTCGTTGAGTATAAATACGTCGCTTCTCAGATCAGGAGGCGAGTCTTATTTCAGATAGTGAAGCGAACTAAGTAAATTATTTGAATTGTGATAATTAGAAGTACAGTGTTCAGACCCTGAAAGAACCATCATATCATCATACTAATCATCAGAATTAATTAATTCATTATAAAATATTTCTATCCGGAGTTCACTGACTCATGGCAGCATAATTTCATTACTTTATTCTAGTCACTTGCTTTGCACCTCTATGGGTCGAGTAAATAAAATCGCTGACGACAGTGACGAAACAAACTTAATGCACCCACCAATTTGTTTAGTAATTGATTTGTTGCTTGTATAATTGTTTTTTTTATCATTATTGTACATGATAGTTTAATTGCACTTATTATTTTGTATAAATTAAGCCAGCATAATACAATAAAGTCTAGTCTAAATTTAAGAGTGTTTAGAGCTGTTCTTCCTATTTATCAAGATTCAACACTCTGTTCAGTCTTAGTCATTCCAAGCAATTTAACTGGTCACTAACCTTCAAGCCTATCTTGATTCAACAGACTGTTGAATCTCATAGATCTTGAAATAGACTTTTAAAAATCTCACCACGCTCAATTCAATGCACCGTTGAATTTTGCACCTCATCAACAATCTCTTGATTCAACACACAGTTGAATCTGCACATGGTCCTTCGAGCCTACAAGCAACCGGCAGCAGATCAGATCATCGTGGAAGTGCCTATGGTAAAAAAGACAAAGTCTCAACACACTGTTAAGTCTTGCTTTACAATTTCACCAGCTGTCAACAAACAAAAAATCTTAACACACAGTTAAGATTTCCGCCAATTAAAGACAAAGTTCGCAACACAGTGTTAAGAACCGCCATATTATTTCAACGCCAATCCAACACAAATGTCTTAAACACACAGTTAAGAGTTTTTTAAACAAACAATTTCAACGGGAGCTGAACTGAATTTGGAGGTACTCTCCGTTACTACAGAAAGCAGTTTCAAAGGCAAAGCATAGTTATATATCCAGTAATAATGGCAAAGAAAGAAGAAAGTATAATCTAGGCTCAACAATACCTAGCCAAACACATTTCAGACACTTTGCGAACTACAGGAGAGATGCTGGTGAAAGTATAACGAGAGATAATATAGCAAAGAGACTACTAGAGCTTGAAAAACATTGGTACTCTTTCACGGCTCATATCTGAGGATCATCCGTATCATGCAGGAAATTTGTTCGAAAAAACCTACATATTATATAAGCAGGCTAAGGAATAATATCTAATTATGGCCAAGCCATCAATCCAGAAGAAAACGCCTGTAAATTTCTTTCCTTTCACGCCACTAACTACAGCTCCAGCTTCAATGACAAACGTGCCATCCACAAGCACAGACATACCGGTTACAACAGAATGTTACGAGCTACCAATAATGGCAGAACAGACTTCAGATAGCAAGATGATGGGTTTAGAATTGCCGTTGCAATATATCCAGCAAGGTAGAGACAATAGCAATTTCCCCAAGCTTCCACAAATTAATATACCAAAGTTCAGTGGTGACTACAAAGATAGGAAACCATTTATCGAGATTTTCACGAACATAATCCACAACAATCCACATCTATCACCTGGAGGGAGACGCGGGAAGAGTAATCAGCCATCTTCAATTAAACAATTGAAATTAGGATACTGCTTTGCAGCTAATAAAAGCACGTCTCAAGAACAATAGGAAAATAATTACAACTCACATAAACAACATAAGCCATGCAAAAACGATAGAGCACAGATCGCAAAACGATACAATCATGCTATACGACACAATTAAGAATTTCTGGAATCATTAAAAATATAGATTGCAGTACAGATGAGTGGGGTCAAATCATTGTCTGCATTGTAATGAGAAAATTTAACGCTGAAAGTCTTCGACTTTCCGAAAAAAGTTTGGCTCACCCACCAGAAATGCCGTTGTTACCAGGTATTAGATCGCATGAGTAATTCGAAGTTAGAAAGGCCCCACTATACAAAAAAATTCAAAAACCTTCCTCGCCACCATAAAAGGCTTGTGCACTATCTGCAAAAGGCAGCATAATCTCTATCAATGTGGGGAATTTAAAAAGGTGAATATCGATGATATGCAAACATTTATTAGACGCAGTGATCTCTGTACTAATTGTCTCGTGCATGACAAAAACGAG
Source organism: Dioctria linearis (assembly GCA_963930735.1). Classification (NCBI taxonomy): domain Eukaryota; kingdom Metazoa; phylum Arthropoda; class Insecta; order Diptera; family Asilidae; genus Dioctria; species Dioctria linearis. The sequence goes on along the minus strand of OZ005740.1, from coordinate 149,813,157 downwards.
AAATGCAAATCTCACAAACTCTGCGCATTATGCTACAAAAGGCATCATATGTTACTGCATCAGTAATTTTCAAATAGCAGTATTTCACCGGCTATTTCACCATTAGAAGAAAACGAAAACGTAGCGACACACATGACTACAAACGGAAAGCCAGATAAGCAAGGCCAATTTGAAAAACCAACAAGGTTATAATATCAGTTGCCACACAAGCAGATCGAAAATTCCAAATGTTCTGCTACCACCGCAATAATCAGAATTAAGAATATATATGATCAACTGGAACAGTTCATGCCATAATAGATCCTGGTTCACAGTATCCCTGATAACAGAACATGAAGTTCAATTGCTGAAACTTCAAAAAGGGCATATCAGAGCCACTATTTTTGGATTCGGAGAATCAGAAGGAGTCAAAACACATGAAAAAGTAAAGATAATCATCCAGCTGCGGCATCCAAGGGAGTCCTACCTCTCAGTTGATGCTCTTGTACTTTCAAAGTTAAGCACGCTTCTGCCTGAAGCCAATACCACGGGGGGTCAACAGCAGTAAATACGGGGATTTTATTTTGGCTTATGCCACATTTAACCGATAGACCTTTTGTTAGGAGCTGATGTCTACGCCAGCATATTAACTGATGTATTAATAAAAGGACGGTATGCTGCCCAAAACACCAAACTTGGCTGGATATTATTTGGAAATATTCCAAATTCCAACGAAAATACGCTGAAGTTATCCAGCTTCCTATCGCGCACCGAGATAGAGAAACCCTCGAAAAGTTCTGGGAAATAGAAAACAACCATTCCAGTACTGAAGCAGATGACGCCTGTGAGCATAACTACGAACTTACTCACCACTAGGGACTCCGAAGGGAGATACATAGTCAATCTGCCGTTTAAGGAAAACGCTGGAGAACTAGGGCAATCAAGGACAAAGGCGATAGCTTGACTATTCCAAATAGAAAATGAGCTGCAAAATGAACCTCATACCCTAATTGAGTATAACAAATTCCTGGCCGAATATCTAGAGTCTCCTGCAAAATCATATACAGGTGACGAATCTGAAGTTTACTATTTACCTCATCATGCTGTGCATAAAATTGATAGTACCAATAAAAAAACTCCTTGTTGTTTTCGATGCATCATGCAAATCGGACTCTGGTTCAAGTCTTAATGATCTATTGTACAGTTGACCGAAGGCCAGCAAGACCTAGTCCAAATTATGTTACGCTGGAGAAAATATCGCTATGTTTTACACAGCTGTCTTAGATAAAGTTTATAAGCAAATCAAGATCGCTGACACGCAGAGAAACTATTAGAGAATTCTTTGGCGAAGAAGCACAAAGGTGCCCATTCAAGAATTAACACTCAATACAGTAACTTATGGAACTGGCCATGTAACATATCTAGCAGTAAAAACACTGCAGCAGCTGTCAAGAGAATATGGAGACAGTTATCCCGTAGCCGAAGGAGTTCTCCGCGACTGATTTCTACATCGCCGATTTTTTTACAGGTGCAGATATCGAAATAGAGGCTATTCAGCTCCAAAATCACATAACTACACACTTGAAACGCGGTGGATTTAATCAACAAAAGTGGACATTCAAAAACGAGGACCTGCTACAAAGTCTAGCAGAAGATATAATTGAAAGAGGCATTCTAGAAATAAGAAGATGATACCATAAAAATCCTTGGAGTTCATTGGAATCCAAGACTGGATGAATTTTTCGTTGTAAATTGAAAACAGATCACTGATGTCATAGTCTAACAGAGAGTATTCTATTATCCAAAATCGCCTCAATTTTTGATCCTTTAGGCTGGCTGGCCCCTGTGACTAAAGTGCAAAACACAAGCTGATTGGGATCAAGAAGCACTTTCCGATATAGCTAATGCATGGAAAAATTTGGAGAGTGAATTAAATGAGCTACAGACTATTGCACATCCCCGGAGGATAAATTATCGTGCACACAACGAAATCCATATTCATGGGTTTTGCGATGCTTCTGAAGAGGGTTATGCTGCTTACATTTATACACGGACTACTGATTCATTTGGGAAGATTCAGACCACACTACTCCCAGTAAAAACTAAGGTGGCACCTCTAAAACAGAAAATTCTATTCCAAGATTAGAGCTATGTGTAGCCGTTCTGCTAGCAACCTTGATAAATCTACAATTGCCAGTCTGGAGATACACTCGCCCGACATTTTTGCATGTGTGAATCAGGGATAACACTGGCGTGGATATCAAAAAATCCAAACTCCTGCCACACATATGTAGCGAACAGGGTTTCGGAGATACAAAAGTCACTACCGAACAATATCTCGAGATAACCCTGCAGATATTCCCACTAGAGGAATCAGTCCCAGCAAATTGGTTGCTAACAAGATCTGGTGGAGAGGTCCTTTATGGTTAATTCAACCTTCAAAAACATGGGCTACCAAAAAACTAAAATCTACCACAGAGGAAGAAAACAAAATATCGTTTCAAGTACTCATTACACAAGTGTCCAATTCAGGAATTTTCAATTGCTCGTCTTTCACTCGATAAATAAAAACAATTGCATATTGTAGAAGGTTCATAGAACATTGTAGATGGTCTCAAAAAAACATCATCAAAATATCTCACTTCTGAGGAAATACAATAAGCCACTCTGTGCATTGTGAGAAATGTACAAGAAGCTTTTCACGAGGAAAGAAGCTCACTCAGTAAAAATCAAGTCGTTGCTGATGTCCAGCAAACTTCTCTCTCTCAACACAGCACTTGAAGCTGAAGGAATTTTACGTGTTGGAGGGAGATTACAACATTCAAACTTATCGGAGGATGCGAAACCACCAAACCCTGCTTCCACAAAAGCATCACATAACCAACCTCATAGTTGACCACGCGCATCAACAAAACTCTGCACGGGGCAACACAACTCACCCTAAGCTACGTAAGATCTCGATATTGGATTATCAATGCCAAGCGTTTTGGTGCAATGAAGAATACATAGATGCATCGTCAACAACCTTAACAGCAATTCTTGGGAAATTTACCAGCAATGCGAGTAACCCCATCCACACCATTCTCTCATTGTGGAGTTGATTATGGTGTACCCTTTATCACAAAAATGACGAAAGGAAGAGGAACAAAAACTCTAAAGATATATCGTATTGTTTGTTTGCATGCTAACTAGTTAGCGACTTCACGAAAGATGCATTCTTGACAGGATATAAGAGATTTGTGGCCCGCCGGGGAAATGCCCAAGAAAATATTCTCAGACAATGGAACTAACTGCGTGGGTGCTCACAATAAATTAAACAAAGATTTGCAGCTTGCCATTGCGCAGGCAACAAGACAAGCGAACAAATAACTACAAGTGATGGAACGGAATGAAGCTTCATTCCAGCTGCAAGCCCGCATATTGGAGGTTTATGGGAGGCTGGAGTGAAATCTGTGAAAACACATCTTAAACGTCTGCTTGGTGGAATAATACTGACTTATGAAGAATTCACTACAGTTCTGTACCGATTAGGAGCTTGTCTGATCTCTAGACCAAATGGGAGAGCAGTCAATTGACCCTAGAGACCTGTAGCCATTAGCGCCTCCAGAGCCTGACATTTGAACGAGAAGATATAAAACAAATGGAAGCAGCTAGCAAAATATCAACAAGATATTTGGAAAAGGTGGTCGCTATAATATCTGAACATACCGCAACAAAGAAGCAAGTGAAAGACAAGGAAAGAAAATCCTCCTATGGGCGAATTAGTCCTGGTTAAGGACGTAAGCCTTCCTCCTCAGAAATGGGCACTTGGACGAATAGTACAAACTTCATTCAAGAGAAGACAACATCGTACGCATCGTGTCAGTGCAATATAAGGATCAAGTAAAAAGCGACCACTCAATAAATTATGCAACTTCCCATCAAAATATACCATCAAGAAAATGAGGCTACTGAGATCAAAGATGCCACCACAACAATAACCTCACATAAGGTTAAACCTGACCATAGGTCTCGTAAGAGGTTTCATACAGTCAGAAATCATCAAGAACCTGAACATTTGTCGAAACCTGAGCATTTTTACAGAATTACTTCAGATAATACTAACCAAAAGGCTACTCAGAAGTTGGACCCACCGGCGAAAAGAACAAGGAGCGGACAGACATCACACACTGTGATGTACTCCTTCAACACTTGTCTACGGGAAGACATAGCTTACTCAAGGCCACTAATCAAATAATTCAATTGACTCAGCAATAGATCAGAAGAAGAAGAGGTCTACTTGGGAGTCTACTAACAAAGGTATTTGGAGTCAACGATGAGGTCTATCAAGACATAGAATCCAGCATAATCAAGAAAATCTTATGCAAACAATATACCAACAAGTACTGCTTCTAAATTCCAGAATTAACCAATTCAGTGGCATCATCGAAGAAAAACTCAGTATTTTGACGTGCATTTATCAAAGGCAATCGCTTCCATCAATAAAATGGCCACTTGGTACTCCAAAGTAGACCATAATAGAATCAGCATTGAAGTAATATCAACATATAACAGTGCTGAAGATTACTACGATGAGTTGGAGGGAAAATACCGTATTTGGCTGGATGTTATTCATCAACACGGGCATCTTTTAAACTTCGTTACCTCTTATGAGGTTCATAGAACTATTGCAAAGGTCCATGAAAAACTCAGCTCAAATCTTTTTGTTGAAAGGACACCTCAACCTATCCTGAATATCAACGCAGAGAATGGCACAATAAAACTTTATGGCTACCTAAGTATAGTTGAGGGGAATCTCTATGAGTTAATCCATATCACTCGAGTACCCCAAGTGATGCACGACAACATATTCGCACTAGTAGATTTAAAGTATTATACATTTGCAATTGATTTTGTACAGAAAACCTACTTTAATCTGAATGAACAAGAGCTGAAAGCATGCTCGAATGCTGAGAATCATATGTACCTCTGCACTCCAACGATCTTCTTTAGTATTCAGAACAGTCCGTCTTGCGTGATTGATGAAGTCTATGGACGTCACACAGCAAATAAATGTCAAATGCAACACGTTCAGTTGAACGCAACTGTTTGAAAGACGTTAAAGATGAAGAATACCTGGCTATATATGACTCCCAGTTCAAAACTAGCGGCAATAGTTTGCAAAAACACGAGAGAGGAGCTTCGGGTAAACTCCACCGGTATCATACGCCTGTACAATGATTGCTCCTTAATAACAAGAGATATCATTCTAAGGACAGATATAGACCAAAAAATTCAAGTCATCACTAGCCACATCAAGGGGAGAAGACCTGCAGCTACAACTGCAATAACGAACCAAACCAAAATCTCGCATCTATTGCAGTCCGGACTAGTAATATGTCCCAAGGAGCATATTCTGGACAACAGTCAACTACCTGAGCCAGTAAATGTAAGCCAACTACAAAGAACTTTGGCAGTTCATTCTGTGACCGCTACTTCAAGCATCCTGATCCCCTTTGTCTCTGTAATTTGTGTTTACAACTACTGGGATGGACTCAGGGGACTTTTAACATATGCAGATGCAACAGCACTCGACAGATGCCTAGAAAACGAAGACCATCGTCGTCTGAAACCTCCATATGGCAACACTTTGAGCAGGTTTTGGCATCCGCCGGCCCCCAACTGGTTCAGCCCTGAACAACCATCATAGCATCATACTAATCATCAGAATTAAATTAATTCATTATTAAATATTTCTATTCAGAGTTCAATCACTCATGGCAGCATAACTTAATTACTTTATGCTGGTCACCGAATTTTTCTTATTTCAATTGACCCACTCGCTTTGCACCTCTATCGAGTAAATAAAATCTCTTACGACAGTGACGAATCAAATTTAATGTTTTGCCATGAGTCCACCAATTTGTTTAGTAATTGATTTGTTGCTTGTATAATTGCGTTTTTTTTTTGTATCATTACCATATAC
>OZ005740.1:149652213-149802213 GCA_963930735.1 Dioctria linearis | reverse complement strand
AGCGACGGTGGCGCCATCTGTGGCGAAATCCTGGAAGTTAAAACAGTGGTCTGGTGACGCCATAATGTAACTACTATCGGATACGAAAAGTTTAGTGGAAGTTCATAAAGGAGTTTATTTTTGATGCGCTAGAAAAAGGATAGTAAATTTAGCATTTTGTTAAGTGATTTTTTTATACAAAAAAAGGAGATAAAGAAGAAAATAAAGAAGGAAAAAGACTTTTTTATATAAAAACAAAAAATCTGTTTTACTGTTCTTTGTAAAGGTCCTGAATCTTCCCCTGTGAACAAATTCAATCATTTTGTGTTCAGCAAGCCACTACCAATCAAGTTATTGAAGTTGTTATTGTGGATCATCAGTGATTATCATTTGATGTTACTAATTATGCTATGAAGGAAAATTTTGATTACATGTTTATGAAGTTGATTTGTAGACCTAAAGTTGTGACCAATATAAATTCAAAACATATATATATATATATATATATATGTATATACATATGACATATGACTTTACTAGGAAATTCTAGTTCTAACAAAGCGCTCTTGGTAATTCTAGTTTTAACTAATATAACACAGTTAAAACTAGAATTAACGAGAGCGCTTTGTTAGAACTAGTATTAACTAAAGAATTTTTATTTAATTCTGGTTGTGGCTGAATTCTCGCGTAGCTCTTAGTTAAATCTAGAACTGACTGGTTGCTATTAGTAAATTTGCGTTACAATTGAATTCTCTCGCCATTAAACCTTGATTTTATTAAGGATGTGGCTATTTATACATACAGTATGTATACACAATAGGTGAAGTGTTGGGGGGGGGGGGGGGGGGGGGGGTCGTACAGATCAGTGACACACACGCCCCCACCCTCGCACACGTAGCCACACAGAACATCCGCAAACACATCAGATCGTGCATACACACACACACATCCGCGCGCGCGGATGTGTGTGCGTGTGTGTGTGTGGCTAAGTGTGCGAGGGGAGGCGTCGTGTGTGTCACTGGTCTGTACGCCCCCCCCCCTCTCCACTCATCTATTTCGTATACATACTGTATGTATAAATAGCCACATCCATAATAAACATCAAGGTTTAATTGCGAGAGTCAAATGTAATGCAAATTTACTAATAGCAACCAGTCAGTTCTAGACTTAACTAAGTGCTACGCAAGAATTCAGCCACAGCTAGAATTAACTAAATATTCTTTAGTTAATACTAGTTCTAACAAAGCGCTCTCGTTAATTCTAGTTTTAACTGTGTTATATTAGTTAAAACTATAATTACCGAGAGCGCTTTGTTAGAACTAGAATTTCCTAGTACAATCGGGTTTTGACGGATTTCGTGTTTGACTGTAACATATATATATATATCTGACAGTGGCGCTAATACAAGATAAATTAAAATCGACAAATTAAGACGTTCTTACATACATATATATGTACAACTGAAAACGAGAGAGATAGCACGAATCACAAATTGATTTCAAGAAGAAATAAACAAAAAAAACTAAATTTACCAATCCACTCTATTCAGAAGAGCTATAGAAAGTGGAGGAATTTCGTCAAAGTGTGCCGAGAAAGATTTAAATGTGTAATTCAGGATATGCTTCCTTTAATATAATCTCTAAGTACCAAAATGGATATGCTCTTCCTTACGGATTCCAATAATAGTGTGTTTATTAAATTGAAAGAAAAATGTTAACTGTGCAGTAAAAAACTTTTATACAGAATAACTCCTTTTAAAAATAAAAAGACTTTGTCAGTTTTAAATGAAAAGTACCTAAACTTTCGTAATAACAAAATTATAATAATTTTTAATAAAAAAACAGAACAATTCATTTGTAACATAACCTTCATTTTTATTTCAAATTTATATGAAATGGTGTAGATTTCACAGAATTACACCCGAATCATACATATCTTCGAACACAGTGGACAGTGTTGCTGAGGCAGGCTGCTATTAAAGCGAAAATAAAGGAACAAAATTTAAAAAAAAAATTGCGTTTTTAATAGTAAAAAAAACAAGAAAAACAAAAAAGTGGTAATAAAATAAATAAAAAGCTATACAGTGAAAAAAAAATTGTTATACAGTCAGAGGTAATATTCCTGACTTTTTCTGGAGAGATCCAGTAGGGTGACTTGCCCACACCTTAGGAAGGAAGGACGTTAAACTTTATAAGGAAGCAGAGTGAAGCCGTTGTCCAAATTTCAACATTTCAATTGGTCACAAGAAGTAGATCCAAGTAGGTCCCATATTTTTATTTTATATACATAAACTTTTAACAAAAAAAAAATAGAAATAAATTTACATAGAACTAAAATAAAAATAATATAAAAAGAAATTATGATATACCTACATATTGTGTGAATCGAAACAGATCTAAATCTGTATTGAAAAAACTGCTAAAGTGCATATAGCTATAGTGATAAAATATATTAAATATGTAGATGGTTCAAATAAATCTATAATAATTCTATAAAACATTATTGGCGGAAGATAAAATATAAATAAATATAAGGATCACAAACAAGTTTTGAATATGGGAAAGTGTTTCTCACTTTGATACAGTTACAATAAATTTTTTTCAACAAAAGAAAAAAAAATATATACAATAAAAAACAAAAGAGAACAAAAACAAAAACAAGAAAGAAAAAAACATCTAAACGAAATATACATTCATGATGCTGCTTGATTGCAAACCCAATATTTGAATTTTTTGTGTGTGTGAGCTTCCACATAACTAATGGTGCTCATCATGATCTGCTATACAAATATATAACTAACTAAACCCGAACTTATTTAAAACACAGTTTTACATATTAGTCGCACTCTGACACACACCATATTTAAAGAGATTTAATAATGTGTATGGATTAAGCAGTGATATAGAGTTTGAAAATTAGAAAACAAAGTGAACTAGTTACCCTCCATAACTTCAAAATTAAACCCTAAACGCTAGTAAGAAGATTTTGGTCATCTTATAAAAAAAAGTCTTTCCTTTATCTTCTTATATCGTGTATATATACGACCACATTTTTAAGCCGTTCTTTTATTTTGGTCTTTGTTGAAACCAACATTAAATAGAAACCTGAAAGTAAAATCGTTTAAATGATTCAAATTCCAAGTATTTCTAATTACTGAAAATAGTTTGCGAACGATACTATGTATACCTACGCAGACGAACGTCGACAAGGCAGTTTTTAGAGGAGATAACAATCGACACATTATGGCTACATTCCAAATAAACAACACAATCCAATGAGAGGAAAGTAACTTGTCTTCAATCACATTACGAAAATCAAATCGAATTAGATTAAGTCACCTGTACATTTAAATGTATTTTTAACGTAGCAAATTAGCAATATTGTAATAGGTATCTTATTGTATAATTATAATCCCAATAACTTTAGCTATGCAGAATCAGGAACGGCAACAAAAATGCTCAAAATTCCAGTTGCTTTGCACAGCTGCTAGGGTCAATGTGCTCTTCTGACCTATGCACAGCTGCTAAGGTTAATTATCTTGGTTGCTATGTGCCAGGTAAATAATCTGTTGGTGCCGTGCGCAATTCAGAGGCAATATAAGTCGCAGGCCAACTTGAATCTTTCTATTTACGCATCCAGCTTTCATAGAATAGATTTTACTAATTCAATAACTTTATCTTGGGTAACGACTGAGTTAAAAATAGTTATACTGGGTATCGACTGGAATAAATGTTACTAACTCAATAACTTTAACTTGGGTAACGACTGAGATAAAGATATTTTTTCTGGGTCTCGACTGGAATAAAATTTACTACCCTAATAACTTTATCTTGGGTACCGACTGAGATAAAGATATTTAATCTGGGTTTAGACTAGAATAAATTTTACTAACATTACAACTTTATCTTGGGTACCTACTGAGATAAAGATATTTACGATGGGTCCCGACTGGAATAAATTCTGTTAACATAATCACTTTATCTTGGGTCTCGACTGTGATAAAGATAGTTATTCAGGGTAGCTATTAGCAGAAGACTTACTAATCTCACATTTTTATCTTGCGTCTCGACTGAGATAAAGATATTTATTCTGGGTACCGACTACAATAAATACTGCTAATGCAACTTCTCTTTGGGTCTCGACTGAAGTAAAGTATCTTGTTCCGGGGAACGACTAGAACAAAAATTCTACTAATCAATTTACAACTTTGATCTGGGTCTCGACGGAAGTAAAGTATTTTATTCCGGGGAACGACTAGAACAAGATCATTACTAACACACTAACTTTGTTTTGGGTCTCGAATGAAAAAAAGTATATTGTTCCGGGGCACGACTGGACCAAGATAATCACTAACTGTCTATTTACCAACGCTACACAATCCATTCCACATACTATATTGTTGAGTACATTTTGAGTAATTATTTAATACCTATCTTATATTATTGAGTAATTATATTTATACATATTGTTACGAGCGTGGCCTTGGTTCATTACTTTAAACACAATATTTCAGATATAATGTAAAAGTTCTTTCTTTATTTAACGTTACTGTTTACTCTCACAATTCACAAACTTTTATCAAAGCAACTCTTGAGTTATAGCTAGTACTGTACTTCTAATAATCACAATCCAAATAGTTTACTTCATTCACTTCCCTGTCTGAAATAAGACTCGCTTCCTGGATGTGAGTAGTGCCGTATTTATACTCTACAAATCATCCTAGAACATTCCTGAATATTCCGTTCTCCAAACCCAGTTTACTAGGATGTCACTAACCTAAGGTTGTTTCCATTTCCAATAGATGTCACTTGCATCACTTTGGGGCGCGTAACACTGCGCCTTTCTTAAAATTGTTCGTCCCGAACAACAGGTGACCAGGGGTCTTTATGTTCGCAGTATTGACATAAACGATCCAACTAAATGATTTTCCGTTGGCCTCTTGCGCCCCACTGAATCCTGTATACTACGTCATTAATTCTAGTTACCACTGAATACGGTCCTTCCCATTGTTGCTGTAATTTTGGACAACGACCCTTACGTCTTTTCGGGTTGTACACCAAACAAGGTTACCTTCATTAAATCCGGATGAATTAGCACGTAAGTCAAAGCGGGTCTTCATCCGATCGGTATTTATTGCCAATTTTACTCTAGTGTCCTCGTTTACATCAGCTAATCGTTGTCTAAGTTCCGATACATTATCGTCTAGTAACTTTTGTTCACCTCTAGGTGTACCAATATTGAGTAAGGTAAAAGCATCGCCTTTCCGAATATGACCTCTGCTGGAGTTTATCCGGTCGTGTTGTGAACAGCTAATCTATACGCCATTAGGACCACGGGAATATGTCTATCCCAATCGCGTTGATGCTCGACCAATGCTCGGCCAATGTCCTGTTGAAGCGCTCTACCATGCCCTCAGATTGTGGATGCAGAGGAGCTGTTCTGGTTTTTCTTATTCCCAGCATTTTACACATCTCTTTGGAAGTCCGTGATTTGAAGTTCCGTCCTTGGTCCGAATGAAGTTCGTGAAGAGAATTTCATTGAGCCCAGTAGCTCTTCGGTTTCTCACTTTTCTGCGAAATATTCTTCCATTGTGGTCTTTCCATGTCTTCTTTCCAAGCACGAATGTGTGATATGTCTCTATCTTCACGTTGTGCTGTTCGCAAGCTCTCGTTGTCCCAGCCTGTCGATGGTTCGACCATTATCAGCTGTATAGTTGCCTTTGTTTCTTTTTCTATCATTCGAACGCAATGTTTGCATTCAAGTTTGCATGGACGTCGTGAAAGGGCGTCTGCGTTTCCATGGATACGTCCTCTTCGGTGTTGGATTTCAAAGTCATAAGCTTGGAGCTGCTCTATCAATTTCGTCACTTGCCCCTCAGGGTTCTTAAATTGCAAAAGCCATTTGAGTGCTGCATGGTCAGTGCGGAGGATAAATTTCTGACCGTAGATATATTGATGGAAATGTTTTTTTGAATTTATAATAGCAAGTAGCTCTTTTCTTCTGGCATAATAATTTCTCTCTGATTGTGAAAGTGATTTGTTGTAATACGCTACTGACACTTCTTGACCATCCTCCTCTTGTGAAAGCACTGCCCCGATACCTTCATTGCTGGCATCCGTGTCTAATATAAACGATTGTCCCAGCTTTGGATAGTGAGGTATTGGAGTTTCACAGAGTTGTTGCTTCAAATTCACGAAACTCCCGTTACATTTATCCGGTAATATGAATGGCTTTCTATTTTCTGTAAGTTGATGTCGGCTCCTTACTATGTCTGCAAAACCTTTTACGAATCGCCTGTAGTAGGTAGCTAGACCAAGAAAACTCCTTAATTGATGTTTGTTCTCTGGGACTGGCCAATTTTTGACAGCTGCTATTTTCTCCGGATCAGCTCTTACTCCTTGTGATGAAACTATGTGCCCCAAATATTTTACTTCATTTTTAAATTGAGCGCATTTATTCGCATTGAGCTTCAATTTGGCATCTCTCAGTCTTTGAAGTACGCCCCGTAAGTTGTTTTTATGTTCCTCGAATGGCTTTCCGATTACTATTATGTCGTCTATGTAGACAAGACATGTTTTGCAGGTAAAACCACGTAAAACATATTCCATGAGTCGTTGGAATGTGGCTGGAGCATTACATAATCCAAATGGCATAACTTTGAATTGCCGTAAGCCACTCCTTTCTTTGGATTCTCGGGATGTATTCCCACTTGCCTTTAACCACTCTTCAAGTCCAGGGAGGAAAACCATTGCGCTCCGGAAAGGGTGCCTAGTGTGCGATCAACCATTGGTAACGGATAGCTATAATTTTCGTTACGTTATTTAGTTGCCGCTGGTCAACACAGAATTGGGTGCTGCCATCATTTTTCCTGACCGGAACAACTGACGATGTCCAAGGGCTATTAGATTCTTCTATTATGCCTTGTCCCTTCATGGAGTTTATCATATCTGCAACTTCTGATTGTTTTGCTAATGGTAGTCTTCGTGGTATCTGCCGAATGGGCCTAGAATTTCCTGTATTGATCCGATCCTGAACAAGACTTGTTTTACCGAAATCATCATCATTCATTGCAAATAATTCCGAATATTCATCGATCACCTCTTTGGCGTCGTTGTATTGCTTTTAACTTAAAGCACTAGATGAAAGAAGTTTCTGAACCTGTTGAGTAGTAGCTGGTATAGGTATTGCTTCCTTAATATTACTACCATTTGTTATGTGAATTTGCACAACAATTTCCAAATCAATTAAAAATACAAGAATGCAAATTCTGCATTCTTGCAATATTCAATTGACCCAAAATTAATCAATCACAATAAATGCGATCTATTGCATTATTGCAATTAAGCAAAAACATACGCTAAACCAAATATGTGTCACAACCTAAATAAGTGACTGTAATTGTTTTCATGCGTTTGTTTACCTATTTGCAACCAGAGTACTACGGGCCAAGTACATTGCATCACATCTTTCTGTCGGAGTTAAACACATAAGTGCAAGTAAGCGATTTAGCTTTAACATGTATTAATATGCATTAGTAATAATTAACGGTTGATTAGCATACATTGCGTCACATCTTTCTGTCGGAGTTAAGCACATAAGTGCAAGTAAGCGATTTAGATTTAACATGTATTAATATGCATTAGTAATAATTAACGGTTGATTAGCATATTGACATTTTGTATAAATAAGCTAGGACAATTGAATAAAACAACGAATTAGTATTCTGACTATCAACGAAGCTGCATCTTTTATTTAAGAGGGCATCTGCTAATTCTAGCTTGCGCAGAGTCAAACGGGGGATATGCTTTCTATAAAGCTTCCTCTGAAAGAGATATGCCTTTTGAGCTTCTCACTACGTGACGATATCTCTCACCACAGATTCTACTAATCACACTACATAGACTCCCGGTCCGTAACAATTTATTACCACACATTATCCAAATTAACAACCTGATAAACGGGTTCACAATTTCCAATTACAGTTCGTTATTTTAGTTGTACCTCATTTTCGGATGTGTTGAGCACTCTAACTGGAATTAATGTTGCACCTTCTGCCTTCACTAAGGTCTTACCTACAATGATGTTCGATGTAACTTTTGTAGGCTTAGGCTCCACCAAATAGAATTCGTAGGTCCCAATGTCATCAGTAAGCTTTGTACATACTAGCGTCTCCAAGCATGTAGAGAGAGTAATATTCTCACAGACCATCGTCCTTACTTTTGCGGGATAATCTGTTCGTCCTTCTAGTCTCATAGGAATTTCTGTGTTGCCATATTTGAGTATTCGTTCTCCGACATCTAAATTTATTTTATATGTTGTCATAAAGTATACTCCAAGAATACATTCATCCATTATGTCTGAAACTAGGAAAGTGTGCGGAAATTGTAGTTCGCCTAGTTGAACATCCAAAGTTATTTTTCCAAAAACTTGTGCTGCTGCTCCAGTTGCTGTTCTTAGTAAATATTTGGTGGTATTGTGAAGCCATTTGTTCTTGACAAGATCCACTCTAATAATTTACCTCGAAGTTGCAGTGTCGACAGTGACAGCGCAGTCATTATTTGCTACACTTCCATATATAATAAGACTGCTATTGTTACTCTGCAACTGGGCTATCTGAATGATGACTTCTAGTCTGTCGACTCTACCAATCAACTTCTGCCCCCCCCCCGAAGTTGGTTTTTACATGTTTTTCGACTGCGAAACAGCGGAGCTGATGCGACCAGTCGCTGTTTGATTTCTAGTCTCTCCCCGAATAGCTCGCTCCCTGGCTCGACATCTTTGGCATTGTGATCTGTCCTCCTCTTCTGGTGATTCCATTCGACAGCGTTTTCTGCATTCCCTTTGGAGGTGTCCCGGTCTATTACAATTCCAGCATCGCAGAATACCACGTGAAGAATTGCTCTGTGATGGCTGGGTTCTATTACAATTACATTCCTCAACCGAAATTTCTTTCACTTCGAGAAGCTTGCCTGGCTAATGCACAGGCTAGTGCTTCTGCTGTTGATTTCTTTCCTGCTAGCCTTAACGCTTGTTGTAAATTTTGATCTACAAAAGCGTTCACAAATACTGCTGTTGCCACCACATTAACGAAATCCGCATCTACGCTAGAGTATGAAAGATAAGCTAATCTTTCCACATCAGCCTGCAGTTGTTATAGGGACTCGCCATGCTTTTGAGTCCTGTTGCTTAACTGCAGGCAATATACGTGCTGCATCTGCTCATCACCATAACGTAATTCTATCGCCTATACTAGTGAAATGTAATCACGGTGCTTTTCAATCGGTATAGTTTGTAATCGCTCTGACGGAGGACCTCGAAGCGCTAATACCAGAGCTGTGGCTTTGTCTGTATCGCATCATCCATTTACTTCGGAAGCTGCCGCGAATTGTCTCTTGAAAATATGTCACGAATTTTGTCCATCAAATATGGGAGGCTTCATTCTGCCTGTACAGGATATTTCAGTTTCTTCGTGTCGTGGTTCTCGATGTTTTATCTTCTTCAAATCTGCTTTAAATTTATCAGGCTGCTCCGTGACATTTTTTTGTACTTCCGACACTTGTTGTTTAACTTCTGACACTTGTTGTTCAACTTCCAATATTTCCTGCTGGATTTCTTCAATTTTTACATTTTGTTTGTCTAATGAATTTTTCAGAAAATTCCTCCAAACAAGTTTCAGACAATTCTGTAAATAACGCTTTTGATTATCCCAACGGGATTCCAGAGAATTCTTTTGTTCGTCCAAAAGGGTTTCCAGAGTATTCTTTTGTACCTCAAAAGCATTCTTTTGTTACAAAAAGCATTCTTTTGTTCCTCCAGAGATTTCTTCTGCTCATCTAAACGGGATTCCAGAGAATTCTTTTGTTCCTCAAGAGCACTCTTCACCTGCATGTTTGAAAGATCCATTTTGGTCATTAAAGTACCCAAAAGATGTTCTATGTTCCTCGCAGGCTCTTCTTCAGCTTCAGGATCTTCTTCGAAAACAAATGTCTCGGGATTCTTTTCTTCCTCTATCAAAGCTTGTCTAAGTCGCTCCACTAGAACATTCTTTAGACCTGTCGTTTGCAATGACCGCTTCCTCAACTCCGCTTTCAATTCCTGTATGCGAAGCTCCTCTAATTTGTGTCCCATTATTAAAGAAGGAAAGTCTCTCATGATTTCACCAATTTAATCACTCTTTGAATTTCAAAGTCAAATGCCACCACTTTATTTCGCGAATTTATTTTACTTCTGACACCAGTTGTTACCAGTGTGGCCTTGGTTCGTTATTTTAAACACAATATCTCAGATATAATTCAAAAGTTCTTTCTTTATTTAACTTTACTGTTTACTCTCACAATTCACAAACAATTACTAAATCAACTCTTTAGTTATCGCTAGTACTGTACTTCTGATTACCACAATCCAAATAGTTTACTTCGTTCACTTCGCTGTCTGAAATAAGACTCTTCAGAAAAGTTAGTTCCTTTTGAAGTTATTAATTTGTTTTTATTTATTATGTGAGCTTTTAGTTATTAAGTGACATAGTGGACAATATAAGTATCTTAAGTTTATGTTCGTGAATGTGTAACTCTGAACTATATTTCCCTTTGAATTTGGAATAGTGTAGTAGCTGTGACGTATTGTGAAATAAACCACTAATTTCAAGTATTCATTGGAATTTTTATTTATAGTCCCCATCCTTACTTATATGTCTGTTGAGTGCTTTCATTAGGCAGAACATTTTATGGTCCTTCGCAGCCAGATTAAAGTCTAGTGGCTTCTAATTTCACACGTCTTAATATGAGTGCACTTCAAAAACTTTTGGATACCAAGCCACCTCTGAAAAAATCCTTGAAAAATCTCTCAAGAACTACAACAATACTGTAGTAGAAAAACGAACAAAAGGGCTTATTTCTGAGCGTTCAATCGCTCTAAGCGAAATCTGGTCAGATTACTAGTCTACTCAATATACAATTATCCGAGCTACGCAGGCTTTGGATGACAGTGAACTTAAGAAGTACGACTATTTCTTATATGATCAATTTGCAGAGGTGGAAAATAAGTACTATACTTGCCGAGGTATTCTAGGGATGCTTTAGATGATTTTGAGCCAAAAACAGAACAAAAAATTGCTGCAGAATCTAAAACTGATCAGCAGTCTTAGTCTTTTTTGAAGTTGCCCAGATTTACACTTCCAACATTTTCGGGTTCTTATATTCATGGAGATCATTTCACGACTTGTTTAATTCTCTAGTTCATACAAATGCTTCTTTGCTTCCAGTGCAAAAACTACATTTTCTTAAAACAAGTATTACTGGCGAGGCTGAACACTTGCTGCGACAGTTTCCAGTAACAGATGCAAGCTACGAAAATGCATGGAAAACGTTAAAGGATAAGTACGGCAGCAAGCGAGAGTTAGTGAATGCTAAGCTGAAAACTCTGTGTAATCTATCTAAAATAACAAATGAATACGCTAAGGCAATACGATCCTTATTAGACAGATCATCAGAGTGCACTTTCGAACTCGAATCTCTAGGAGTTTCTACCAAGCAGTGGGATCCAATTCTAATATACAAATTAGTGCAATGCCTATCAACAGAAACCCATCGCTTGTGGGAGCAGGAGGTAAATAATGAAGAAGTTTTGCCTACGTTTGATTCTCTAAAAACTTTCCTAGAGACCAGATTCGGAACTCTGGAAGCAATTTTAGATTCAAAGTCAGTTCAACAGGCTTGGCAAATAGCAAAGCTACAAATATTTAAAGACAAACATGCTTCAATGTATGTCCGCAATCTAAATCAAATAAGGCAACTTTAGTCACTTGCCGACTAATTTTTCTACAAGGAAGGATTAATAAAAAGGTCCTCCAGGAACCCCTACTGCCCAAAATAGCACCCTAGGATGGATCCTCTTCGGAAATCTATCGCGAGCAGACTCTATTTCTTCAGTCTCATCTTTAACAATTAATGCGCAAGCTGACCAAGAAGCGTCAACAGATAAAAACGTCGTAATGCATTTGGCCAATATGTACGATTACCATTCATCGAAGAAAAACCAGTACTAGGGGATTCTCGAAATAAGGACTTACGCAGGCTTTATAACATCGAAAAGAAGCCTCCTAAAAATGCCGATCATTACAAAGATTATAAAGGTTGCATAAAAGTATATCATGCCTTAGGACATATGAAACTTGCTTCAAGAAAGGAAGCAGCAATTCTAACTCCAATGCAGCAGGCATCAACTTCATCCTATAGCTGAGCAAGCAGCAAGCCCCGCTACAGGGCATCATACTTTGCCAAAATCAGCTACCCAATCGCAGCCAGCTATATCCCTATCTACAGCATCGCGGAAAAATTCACGTCGTCTGAGGCTCAACGGGTAGCGCTGATGACATCAAGTCTTCAGAGTTGCAACCTGCATTCAAGTCGAGTAAATTCATTTTAGAAGATGCAACTGTTCTTCACGCAGAACGTCCGGATAACGACTTGCAACTGCTTATTGCTGACATTGAGCAACCGGACACATCCGAGAAATTTACCGTCTCATATGAAGCACTAAAGCGGTCCAGAAAAAAGAAACAACGTTTCGCTGCTCGGGACGGGACACGGATAAATGTAAAGGTACTTGTAGATGGACTTATACGAACCATAACGTAAAATGATTAATATAAATCTAGAACCTATTTTTATTATCTTCCTAACATTCAACTGGGGTCAAACATTTGTAGAAATTTCGGACTTTCAATCTCTACGCTTACTCAATGTATTGTTTTCTATATTATCTTCGCTTGCATGAGCATCATATGGAAAATAAATCATGTTCGGTCAAGTATTCCTATAACAGCATACAAGGTTGAAATATTTTCTCTACCTGAATCTCAAATACCTCTTCGCCATATAAAAAAAAAAAAACAAAAAAAAACCCAAAACAAAATTATATGAAAGTTAACAATATGTACATACATACGTACTTGCAACCGTACGCCCATTTCAAAACAATAATTAATACAAAAGCTGTTTCAAGCCACAGAACTTTTCCCGTGCAAAATCTCTCAATGCTGCAAGTACTGCAGTACTAATTTCAAAACTCTTTTCATCTAGTAGAAGGGGGCATAATCACAATTATGCAAAGTCCAGGTCTTTGCGATCGTTTTTTCATAACAAAGATTATTTTTTCAGACAAAAAAAATTGTTTAAAAAAAAAAGGTTTCCGCCAAGCCTCGAACCTTGGACCTGAGACGTGGTACCGGATAGGCGCTCAATAGCGCAGCTCGGCTATGCTGCCAACGAGAACCAGATTCATTACATGAGAGCTATAAAGCTTCCAACATGAAGCCATCGCCAATGAGACACACGTCAACCAAAGCATTGCGCTGCTCTGATTCAGCTAATCAATTCATAGCAACAGACACCACCATTTATTTTTCCGACTCCGATCGCTGGAACAAGGTATAATTCCTAATATATATACCTGTAATGTGGTTTTCTCCCACTTCTTTCATAGGGTTATATCGGAATGAACTTCACTGGTTTTCTCCAAAAATAAAGTTTTATTAATTATAATTCACAATACAAATTGAGTCTAAACTACCTAAAAATAAGACCAATTCTATTGTCTTTTGTTTCTTTTTGAATTAATTTTATGAAATTAGTTGATGTTTGAATTTTTGATGTTAAAATGTAAGCATACCTGGTAAAGTGATCGACAAGAAGATGCAAATATTTCTTTGTAGAACGACCAAACCCTCCAATCGTGTCTATGGAAACTATCTCAAAAGGACCCAAATGAGACATTAGGCCAAATTTGTATTTTCCTCTTGATTTATTTTGTTTACACGTTTCACAGTTCTCACAGGTTCTTTTTATATTGTAAATTAAGTTTTTTCCTGTATATAACGGTGTAATTTTACTTTTCATTTGTTTTATTCCTAGATGGCAGTAAGAACGATGTATATTTTCGATGAGTTTTTTACTAAAATTTTCTGTTATTAAAATCTTTTTCTTTTTCCCAATTTTTTTATAATATATATTGTCCTCAAATTTACGTTTATCTTTGTTATTTTTAATATCTCTATTCTCCTTTTGATCGTTTAAGATGTCTTCCAATTTTATGAAGTTTACAATCTTCAAGTTTTCATCTTCATTTTCATGTGGCTCGTAAACTGTGTTTCTGCTTAGACAGTCTGCTTCCATGTTATATTTTCCCGGAGAGTACCTTTCTTCAAAATTATACTGTGAAAGATAGTACTTTAAGTCCCCTAGTTCTTCATCGGTCCTTGCTTTAATATTCATCTTTTCTAGAGGTTTGTGGTCTGAAAAAATGGTAAAGAATTTTCCTACAAGCCAGTGTTGCCAATATTTGACTACTTCTTTTATTGCAAGACATTCTAAGTAAATAGCTCTTTTTCCCTTTTGGATATCATTTAGTTTTTTTCGAAAAATAAGCAACTGGTTTCTCTTCTCCACTTGGTTCTATTTGTTTTAAAACGGCTCCTATGCCCTGTAAGCTTGCATCTGTATAGATGTGTATTGGCAAGTCTGGATGGAAGATCGCTAAGACAGGTTTAGAACAAAGTGCTATTTTCATTGCTTCAAAGGCTTCCTGGCAATTTTCGGACCAAACAAACTTTTGTCCCTTACGTAATAAGTTGTGCTAGGGATCTAGAATGGCTGAGATATTTGGTACATATTTGCCATACAAATTAGTTTTTCCTAAAAATTGACGAACATTCTTTTGTGTTTTTGGAACAGGGATGTTCCTTATAGAGACCAAATTATCTTTCAAAGGACTGATTGAATTACTTTTTATTATATGGCCTAAGTATTTGATCGAATCTGATGCAAAAGTACATTTTGAGAATTTCAACCTGAGACGCTCTTTTTGTATTGCTTCCAAAAGTTCTGATAAATGACTGTAATGTTCTGTAAAATTCTCAGAGAAAACCAATATATCATCTATGTAGTTTATTGTGAAATCAGAAAGTTTATGTTTCCTTATTATGTTGCTTAATATTCTTTGAAAATTTGCTGGTGACGTTTTCAAGCCAAAGGGCTAGCAGGTCCATTGATAATGTCCTTCCTGAGTAGCAAATGCTGTTTTATGTTTTCTTCTTGTTACAGCTCCTATGGCTGTACATAAAAGAAATTAAATGTAAAATAAAAAATGGAAGTAATAAACTAGGTAAATTGCTGATTGAAAGATTAACCTGCTCTTAATACGTTTATTGCGTAATCTTAAACCTAACAATATTTTAACAAATAAATAATTAAATTCAAGGAAAATAAAAAACAATAAAATTAACAAAAATAAAGTAATTCAAAAAATCTTAATTATTAACTTTACTCTTAAATTCTACTTATTGCTTATTATCTGCAATGAGAGAAATGAACAAATTAATAAAGCGCAAAAAAAAGAATAGCAATTCAAATTCTTTCCGAAAATTCAATATATAAAAAAAGGAGTTAATTAATATCCTCTTGAAACAAAAAAAAGGTTAGATTAGATTAGATTCGTAGAGGGGTGTGTAGGTGTCAGCCTCGCAATCACCGCGACCTAAAAGATCAATTTTGAGTCCCCGTTGAATTTATTCCCTTTCTAGGTTCAGACTGTTAATAAAGTCTAGGATCCTTCTGGGATTGAGGTTCCGTACGTAGTTAGGTGTAGGAAAAGCATGTTCGAGATGGAGTAGTCTCCGCCTGGTCAATGCTTCGCAGTTGCAGAGCAGGTGCTCCGAGGTTTCATGAGCATCCTGGCAAAAGCGGCAGGATGAAGTCTCAGCCAAGCCCATCTTGTTAAGGTGATACCTCAAGGGGCAATGGCCTGAGAAGAATTCTGTAATTATTTTGAGCTCTGTTTTCTTGAGGAGTAATAGTTCTTTTGTTTTTCCTCCAGAGGTGTCGATAAACTTTTTTGCCTGACGAAGTCCTTGTAGCCTTTCCCAGTATAGGGATTTTTGTTTGTTCTCCCAGTTATTTAGGGCAGCTTTGAGGTAGCACTTTGAGGTGCCACAGAATGGCTCCGGTCCGACAAAGGGAGTTTCCGCTCCTCTTTTGGCTAGGCCATCAGCAATTTCGTTGCCTTTATGGCCCTCATGTCCAGGTACCCACATGAGGATAATTTTGTTTCCTCTTGATAAATCTTTTAGGGTTTGTAGACACTCCCAGACTATCCCTGACTTGATTGTGTAGGACTTTAAGGCCTTGAGGGCAGCTTGACTTTCCGAGAGAATATTAATAGTTGAGCCATTTATGGCTCTTTTAATGCAGATATTGGCGCATTCTTCTATGGCCAATACCTCGGCCTGGAATACGGTAGGGGTAGAGCCCAGGGCCGTTGATATATGGCATCTGGGGCCGTGTACGCCCAGTCCGACTCCACTGTTCGTTTTTGAACCATCTGTATACCACACCATCGATCCTTGTTGAAAGGACGGTTTAGTGGAACGCCATTGCTGTCGGTTTCCCAAAACCACATCGAATGGTCTTACAAAATCCACCGTGGGTGTGATTATATCAGATATTGTCGTCATTTGCTCAAAGCGTATCTGTTTTAAGATACTTAAATGACCAACCAGATTCCCTGGTTTTAACTGTTTCTCCTTTTGCAGTCCAATAGCACTGGAGATTGCTTCCTTTTTCACCTGCAGATGTAGGGGTGGAAGGTTTAGTAAGGCCTCCATGGCTGCTGTAGGACAGGTCCTCATGGCACCAGTTATTCCTAGACAGGCAAGCCGTTGTGTTTTTTGAAGCAGAGCCTCAGCCTTCTTTTCATTAGTTTTTGGCCACCATGCGAGGGCCACATAGGTGACCATGGGTCTAACAACCGTGGTTCAGACCCCATGTTCTGCCAATGAAGCGACGGCACGTGTAGAGAGATCCTATCGCTCTTTCCGTCACTCTAGACAGATGCGAATTCCAGGAAAGTTTCTTATCTAAGGTGACCTCCAGATATTTGACTTCTTCTGAAAATATCAATTCCGTGTTATCGAGAAGAGGAACCTTTAGTGAAAGCTTTGATCTTCTCGTGAACGGAACGATAACCGTTTTGTTTGGGTTTACACTGAGGCCTTTGGTTAAGCACCAAGTGCGGACTTTAGAAAGGGCTTTTTGCATGAGATCGGATATGACTTGGTCATGCTTGCCCCGTATCGTGACTACTAGGTCATCCGCGTAGCCTTGTACGGTAAAACCCGAACTGGTCAGCTTCTCTAAGAGATCATCAATCACGATCGACCATAGGAGTGGAGAGAGAACTCCTCCAAAAAAAAAGGTTAGTAAATTTTATACTTATTTATTTCCTGTAGTATACTCAACCCTGAATGGTGTAGCTAATCCCTGTACCTGTTTTTGACCTAATTCTGGTCTCTGGATTGAACCCTTGAAAATCTCCCAAAAGGTTCAATACCAAGATATTGTCCCTTTCCTGAATCCAAAACCAAATCAGCAAAAAAATCCCTGGAAATATCCCAAGGGATTTTGCCGCCGACTTAGCCTAGATATTGACCGGGATTTCTAATTAGTATGGAAATCGCCCAATACTAATGATTTCCCGATTGACTTGAGTTTCCTGACACACCTCACTTGGATATATCCCGAAATGAAATGTTTTGTGAAACCTTGTACGTTAACCTTAGTCAATTGGATATTTCCCAAATCAACTTTGTTGAATAGTTAGTTACAAAAAAAAAAATGAGACAAAAATAACTTAGATTGCAGAATTTTATTCTTAGCTTGGTAATCTCCCAAAACTGCGAATTAACTCTCCAATCTCAGTATAAAAAAAATTTAAATGAGAAATTCTCTGGTAATATCCCAGAATATTTTCCCCTTTTTTATGACGATAAAAATATCTGAAATTATAGAAGTCTATTCTTAATTTGGTAATATCCCAAAATCTTGAATTTATTCTATATTTCAGTGGTGTTTTTTACTAAATAGAAAATTTCTGGTAATATCCCAAAAAAATTTCTATTTTTATTACCTGTGCGTGAAGATGGTTGTGGGAATAACCCTACAAAAAATTTGAGGACAAGTGGGCAAAAAAATACTAGTGGCAATGGTCCAGCTAGCTGACTCTACAGGTGAAATACCGAGCAACAAGTGATTTTTCCTCTGAAATCGCCCCCTTTTTATATGGTTGGGGCCAACTGCCGCCCATTGTTCTGTGGCTTCGCTTAGTTGCTGGCTATTGTTTCCGACTTTGTGCAAGTTCACCACGGCGGTGTGGGAGCTTTACGATTTTGTGATGACGGGGGCGCCACAATTTAAATGTTGTGGTTTTGACATTTGTCATTGAATGACAAATTTATTTCTGTTCGTGATGTGTTTTTTTTTTTGTTCAAGTTTATATTTATTGTTTTATCATATAAAAAGTACAAGTAAATTGTATTGTGGTTATTCGTGAGGACATATACGTCCTGCAACAAAACCCTGCACTGGATATTGCAGATAAAAAGCTAAGTGATTCTTTTTTTAAAAGTTGTTTTCTTTTGGTTTCTGTTCAAACTAGTGATTTTGTTTTAATTTTTAATTTTTAGCTATGTTTGCTGGTGTTTACAGCATATTCTAGTCCTTGCGTGGACAGAAATTTAAATCTTTGAGTGGCTGAATGGTTACATTCAAATTTACCAAGGTGTTCCTTAAAAGGTCGTCTTTTCTTCGAAATCTTACATGAGATTTCAATTAGACTGGTGTATATGTATACATGCTGCTATGTTTAAATATAGTAAGACCTGGAACACCTCACAACTTTATGGTAAATGTTAGGAATGTTCAACAGCCTGGCTGCTGCGTATATATACTTTTTACTTGTAAGTAAAAATTCGAAAAGTGGCACAGATTGGTCCACTGGAGGTATGTATATGCATTCTATTATTTTATATATATACCGCCCTTTTTTTAAATTTATATATATATATATTTTTTTTATTTTTTTTTTTTATATATTTGTTTATATTTTTACAAACTATATTGTTTGTATTTTTTTTTATATATTTATATATTTTTTATTATTATATTATATATATAATCTTATTTCGGTTGCTAATTGCAACACTTCTATTTTTAGTGGAATTGACCAAAATGCTGAATTTATGTCTCATGTTGAAAAGTATTTGCAATTCCTTGTCTTAGCCATTAAATCTGCGATCAATGGGAAAGGTTGTGATTGTTCAAATCACGAAAATCGATCCATACTCTTGTTTTTCTTTTTTCGTCTTTCTTATATGCTAAGGTTACTGGGGCTGCGAAAGGACTACATATAACACTATTCGATTAATTTTCTTTCTACTAATTTTGCTATTTCTTGTTCTATTTCTTTTTTATCTTCCAGAGTACATCTATATGGTCTTTTGCAGCAATATTTATCTATCAATAAATCAATACGAGCTTCATATTTTTTTACAGTTCCTATATCGTATTTATCTTTAGCAAATATTGACTTATATTTGTTGATTAATTCCTCAATTTCAGATTGTTGTTGAAAATCCAAGTGAGCGATTGGGATATTATAATCAATTATATTTAAATGTTCATTTAAATTTGCTGTATGTTCATAAACTTTTTTATCTATATGTTTTTCTAAAAAGGTAGGAATTATTTTTTGATTTTCTGTATGTGATAAGTCTGGAGTTTTCTTTGTGAATTTTTCATTTTGAATAAGTTGGAATTTTTGTATGCAATCTAATCCAATCAAAAAATCGTAATTAAAATTTTTCTTGTCCATCACAAAAACATCAATTTCCTTTTCTACATTGAGTATCTTTGCATTTAATGTTATCAATCCATTTGCTTTTTTCACGCCATTAATCGTTTTCAAATTTACATTCTGAGAATCATCATTTTTACTTGATTTCAGACGTATTAGCTTCGAATTAATCATAGAAACATTTGATCCAGAACCATAAATCCCATAAATTTCCAGTGTGGTATTTATCAGTAATTTGATTTTGATTAATGGCGGCACTACAAGATTTTTTGATCTTTATCATTCAATTCTATTTCTAATTCTGTATTGTTTACATTTTTTATTTGATATTGTTTCTGTTTTTCATAATCTTTATTTTTAAACCAACACAAGGCTTCAGGATGATAACGGGTTCCCTTATTTTCTTTCTCATAAATTTTACAAGGTGTATGGTTTCTATTTTTTTCATTAGTATTATTTTCAGGTGATTTGTAAGTTTTTCTTTCAAATTTATTTTTATTTACTAAATGATCTAGACTTCTGATTTCAGAAAACAGATTTTCAGATTCGGTTATGTTTTTTCTATCAATTTTATCAGTTACAAAAGGCGGCAAACCTACAGCTATGAGATTAATAAACGTGATATTATCTATCGATTTATTTACCTCCAATAAGATTCTCTCTTTTTTTTAAGCATCTTCTAATAATGAGCCTGTTATATATCTGAATGAAAATGCATACTTTACCGAAGCCCGTCTTTTGTCTGCATAAGTTTCACAAAATTTTTTTTCCATGTTGCCCATTCTGAATCCAATGTAAATTTTATGAGCATAGAGATGCACCAATTCATAAAAGAATCATCAAGAAATAACCTCAAACATTCAAGTAACTCTACATCTTTTATTATATCCAACGGAGCACATTCTCTTTCTCCATTCATTGAAACACATCGGAATTGTCTGCTGTAAATTTTTTTATGACGAACGTTTCTGATATTTTTTTAATTTTTTTTTTTTTTGATATTAGTTTTTATAGCCCTGGGCTGTGTAGCTTCAACCTGTTCGATTGTTTCTTCTTCCAGTAGATATCCATTGAACTGTATGTTTCCATCTTCATCTTTATAAATTGTTAAAATGTCAGCAGGCAAGGTAATCCATACTTTCCTTTCCGGTTGGGATTTTTCCGGAATAATAAAAAATTCGTTTTCTATTGTAGTAATTGAGGTTACCATAATTATATTTGTTTTGGAGTCCTCAGGCGAGGCTTTGACTACAAACTCGAATTTTAATTTTTCCATATTTCTTGAATTTTCAGCACAAATGTCGTTTTATAATGTGGTTTTCTCCCACTTCTTCCATAGAGTTATATCGGAATGAACTTCACTGGTTTTCTCTAAGAATAAAGCTTTATTAATTTTAATTCACAATACAAATTGAGGCTAAACTACCTAAAAATAAAGAAAACGACATTGAAGCTAGTATTCACTATAACCTATTTGATTTCATTTGTCACAGCGACTTGCACATTTTATGAATGTGGATACTTAACCTAAAACGCATGTGCCTACGTCAAGGAACTGACATGCGCGAGACTCGAGCGGCAAAATTCAAATTAAAGAATTACAACCAAAATAACTAGAAAGAAGTTGTACTTCTTTACATATACTTATATACATATATATATATATAAAAGAAGACAACAAAGGTATGCTTTACGTCGTCATTTTACAATTAATTTATAATTACTTGAAAGATTGAATTTTCGAATAAAATTCAACCTTTCAACAGAGGGCAATATGTTGAAACCACCATTAAATGGCCACCTGAAAACAATTATTGAAAATAGGTTGGGAACGAAATCGATGAGGCAGTTTTTAGTGGAGATAACAATCGACACATTATTGCTACATTCCACATAAACAAATCCGGGACACAATGCAATGAGAGGAAAGTAACTTGTCTTCGATAACGTTACGCAAATCAAATGGAATTTGATTAAGTCATCTGTATATTTAAATGTATTCTTAAAGTAGCAAATTAGCAATATTGTCATAGGTATCTTATTGTATAATTATAATCCCAAGAGCTTTAGCTAGGCAAAATCAGGAACGGCAACAAAAATACACAAAATTCCAGTTGCTTTGCACAGCTGCTAGTGTCGGTGTATTCTTGTGACCAATGCAGAGCTGCTAAGGTCAATCAATTTTTTTGTTGCTACCTACGAGCAGCTGATAAGATCAATCATTTTGTTTACTATGCGCAAGGTAAAATAATTTGTTGGTGCCGTACGCAATTCAGAGGCAATATAAGTCGCAGGCCAACTTGTATCTTTCTCATTTCGCATCCAGCTTTCATAGATTGCACAACATTTTGAAATCGACTTGGCCAGTGGTAACAACATAGGTCTTACTAATTCAATGACTTTATCTTGGATATCGACTGAGTTAAAGATATCTATTCTGGGTCTCGACTGGAATAGATTTTCCCAATTCAATAACTTTGTCTTGGGTAACGACTGAGATAAAGATATTTATTCTGGGTATCGACTGGAATAAATGTTACGAACTCAATAGCTTTATCTTGGGTAACACTGAGATATAGATTTTTATTTTGGGCATCGACTGGAATAAATGTGACTAACTCAATAAGTTTATCTTGGGTAACGACTGAGATAACAATATTTATTTCGGGTTTCGACTGGAATAAATGTTATTAACTAAATAACTTTATCTTGGGTACCAACTGAGATAAAGATGTTTATTCTGAGTCTCGACTGGAATAAAATTTACTAACCTAATAACTTTATGTTGGTTCCCAACTGAGATAAAGTTTTTTATTCTGGTTTTCGACTGGAATAAAATTTACAAACATAACAACTTTACCTTGGATACCGACTGAGATAAAGATATTTATTCTGGGTCTCGACAGGAATAAATTTTGTTAACATAATCGCTTTATCTTGGGTCTCAAGTGAGATAAAGAATAACACTTACTAATCTCAAACCTTTAACTTGGGTCTCGACTGAGATAAAGATATTTATTCTGGGTACCGACTAGAATAAATAATACTAGTACAACTTTACTTTGGGTCTCGACTGAAGTGAAGTATATTGTTCCGGGCACCGACTAGAACAAGAGTTCTACTAATCAAAATACAACCTTTTTTTGGGTCTCGACTGCAGTAAAGTATCTTATTCGGGGGAACGACTAGGACAAGAATTCTACTAATCAAACTACAACTTTGCTCTGGGTCTCGACTGAAGTAAAGTATCTTGTTCCGGGGAACGACTAGAACAAGATCATTACTAACTCGCAAACTTTGTTTTGGGTCTCGACTGAAACAAAGTATCTTGTTCTGGCCAGAACAAGATAATCAGTGACTGTCTATTTACCAACGCCACACCGGCGATTCCAAATATTAGATTAGTGAGTACATTTTTGAGTAATTATGTTTATACATATATATACATATATATATATCTTCGGAAAAGTGAATTCCTTTTGAAGTTATTAATTTTTTTTTATTTAAGTTTAGTTTTTAGTTTTAGTTTTAGTTTTAGCGTTTAGTTATTAAGTGACATAGTCGACCATATACGTATCTTAGGTTTATGTTCGTGAATGTGTAACTCTGAACTATATTTCCCTTTGAATTTGGAATAGTGTAGTAACTGTGACGTATTGTGAAATAAACCACTAACTTTAAGTATTCATTGACATTCTTATTTACAGTCCCCATCCTTACATATATTTGTGTTGAGTGTTCTCATTGGGCAGAACAGTCTTGCTTTTTAGACCATCTTACAGTTTCATCCCGTTAAAGAATTCTAATCATTTGTTGAAAATTCTTACCAGAAAAAGGAAAGAAATTGTTAACCTTTTCGAAATTTTACCTCTTCACACAGAAATGGCTAGTGAACTCAAAATAAGCCTTACCGATGCTTACGATATGACACCTGATTTTGATGGTACACCAGATAATCTGAATAAGTTCATTGCGTGTGGAAATATATTATTTTCATCCCCAAAAACTGATACTGAAACAAAACTCTTTCTTGACATAGTAAAAAGTAGGCTTCAGGGTTCCGCATTCGAAATAATTCATTATAAATCTATAAGCTCTTGTGCTGCTCTCACGAAACAGCTTTAGGAGCATTTTATGGAAGAAGAATCGAGGACGGGCAGTTAGCATGAACTGCTTACTGCGAAACACCACTATAAGGAAAGTGTTAAAGAATTTGGTGAACAAATTGTTCTCCTACTCAATGCCCTAAACTCCTCCACTTACTCAAGCGCAGGCGAAATACTCGCGTACGTATTTAGTTTCGAAGAACAGTAAAATGGCTAAGCACGTATTTGAAGACGGATTAAAACATCCAAACTTAAAATTGCTAGTTAAAACTAAGGGTGAGTCCGAACTGAGAAAAGCCATAAGCTATGCATTAGAACAATCTTCTCGGGTAAACACAGCAATTCCGCTCAATCAGTTGCGCCCAGGTTTCCAAAACCCCCGTTTTGTCAAAATTGTCGGAAAAAAGGACATACTAGTTGAAGTTGTTACCGAAATCTTCCGCGCTTCAATCAAACAGCAATAAAAAACTAGGGCTGATATTTAGTATGCACATATTTTAGCAAACCAAATTATTCGTGGCGAGAATGTCGGAAAAGAATGGCCCTAGTTATATTGGTATCGCTCTGTAAATCGTAGGGTGAGCCAAGCATCAAAATTGGTTTTGACCCAAGTAATAAAGAATATTTCACATTTTTCATAGACACTGGCGGAGATATCGGCCTATTTAAACCCAACGTCGAAACACCCCTAGTGATATACCAAACAATTCTCAGTTACAAGAATGTGTTATCTCTACCTTAGCCGGCGAGTCAATAATAACTCGTGGGACACTAACAGGTTCCTTATAATTCTCTTCTGGAGAAGGGACACTATGTATACAGCATCAATTTTATATGCTGTCAAACAGTGCCAAGTTAATGTACGAAGGCATAATTGGTAATGATTTCCCGAGAAAGTATAACTGCATTCTGAATTATAAAACCGACGAATTAGAAATATACGTTGAGGACAGGCACGTCCCAGAACTTAAAACTTTCTTGGCAAATAGAAGCAAGAAATGTACAGAAGACAAATTAAAAGGAGTTGCGGAAATTAATAATAAAGTGCAAAAAAACGAAAATGAAATTAAAAAGATAACTGAGAAAGAGCACATCAAAATTCATAATAGGGAAAATCAACAAAAAGATAAAGAAAAAAAAGAGTATTCGATTTCATTGGATAATTATACACCTTCCCAAAGCTCTAATTATACATAGAGTCAAGAAGTGAGACTATTATAGGGATACCTTTCAGTTATCCCAATGATATAGTAGTAAAGAGGAATGAAATTCTTCCTGGTGTATATGTAGCTGGCAGTATAATTAGTCCATAATATAAAAGGGTAAACATTATGATCTTAAATTCAAACGATGAAAAGGTTAAGCTCCATTTAGAAGACATAAATTTACAGTGGGAAAAAGTAGACAATTTTAATATAATTAATACAAAAAAAACCCAGTTAAAAATCGTTTAAGTAAATTGAAAGAAAATCTTGAACTGGACCATTGTAATGATGAAGAAAACAAATCCGTCTCCAAAATATGTAGAGACTACAATCGTCTTTTCTTCCTAGAAGGCGAACATCTTACGTTTACCACAGCTATTTCTCACAATATAATCACTCGAAAGCACCCTTGTTCACAAGACCATACAGGCTTCATGCGGCTCACAAAAACGAGATCCATAAGCAGGTGGTGCTTTCCGATGGTATTGTCAGACCCAGTTTCAGTCCATAGAACTCCCCGTTGTTTTTAGTTCCTAAAAAGGCAGATAGCGCTGGGAACAAGCAATGGAGAGTGGTAGTAGACTTTAGAAAGCTGAATGACATTACCATTGGAGACGCCTACCCTTTGCCGAATATAACTGACAACCTAGATCAGTTAGGAAAATCCAAGCATTTTAGTACTTTGGACCTTGCAAATGGGTTCCACCAGATATTAGTAGATGAGAACGATCGTGGGAAAACTATGAATATAATAGGATGTTATTTGGTTTGAAAAATGTTCCCGCGACGCTCCAGCGTCTAATGAATAATGTCTTAATGGGTTTACAGGGTATTGACTGTTTCGTTCGCTAAGACTATAGCAAAAGTTTTCGTAGAACAAATAATATATCGTCATGGTCCCCCCGACTCAGTTTTAACCGATAGAGGGACAAACTTTTTGAGTGAATTATTTCAAGAGATATGTAAATTGCTGAAAATTAAAAAAATCAATACCAACCCTTATCATCCTCAGACGGCGCGCTCGAACGTAGCCACAGAGCTTTGGGGGAATACCTCAGATATTACACCAATCGAGATCCTCTCTACTATGACATATGTACTAAACCAAAAAGTTTTAACGTGGGAGATAAAGTACTGATTAAAAACCAAACATGGCAAAATAATCTGTCAGCTCTGTGGGAAGGTCCCTTTGAAGTCATACAAATGCCATTCGAGGAAAATATGGTATTCAAAGTGCGTAAGAAGCTTAAAACCTTACACAACAACGACATAAAACGTTTTATGGATTGAATTCATTATTGTAGATAACCAAACTTTAATGTATCTAACACATAAATCTGGGTATGTAACTAACACATTGGCTCTGCATTTACCTATATTTGCGGAACTTCAAGTGTGGAAAAATGCGTAAGAGTGACACATAATTTTACCTTCACACCACTCATTTAAATTATAACTCCGGAATACATCCTGATTTTAGTTATGCTTAACATATCAGGTAGGAACAGAGGAACTCTATGCAGATGAATGGAAAGTGGTACTGTTCTACGACCTTTCCTGTACACTCAACTAAAAGCGGGCCCAAATTTTGTAGTTATATGTAATAGTATAGCAACAGAAATACAGAATCTTATGTCCAACGTAGAACAGAAATATAGCCAAGTAAAACATTACAATAATAGATCCAAACGCGGTCTCCTTAATTTTATTGAAACAGCTAGCAAAACACTTTTCGGTACATTAAATGAAGAAAATGCGAAATTTTATGAGCAGCAAATTAACAAACTCCAAAAACCAAACTTTAATTATCGAGACCACTCCTAATATCTTTCGTAAAACCGAAGTAGCAGTTAAAAATCAAATGAATGCACTTCAAACCAAGTTTCAGAAGTTAATAGATGGGTTGATAAATCTCAAACACGATGAGAAATTGTTCTTCGAAATGGAGTCATTAACCTCCTTCAGTACACTCATCATAATACGTTACCAAAATATTATCAATGCTATACTAGATCTGATCACTGACGTCCGTTACGGTAAACCGCATCCTGCTATTATATCACTACAACACCTAGAAAATATTCTAGTTACCATTAGAGAGGAAATCTCATCAGATGTTCGGTTACCATCAAGTCTGAATAAAAATTACATTCTAATTATCTATAAAAATGAAACAATAAGTACCACAATTTAAAATAAAAGAATTACTTACGAACTATATAAAATTGTTCTTTTGCCAACTAGCCACAACAACAATTTCCTTTTCTTTTAACCTAATATAAAAATTTTAATAATTGACATTTTTCAAACCTTACCCTGGATGAATTATTAAATTGTGTAACACAAAATCATAATCAGTTATTGTGCCGCCTAACCCATCCTCTACCCAATGTAGATTCAAATAATCCACAATGCGAAGTACAGTTATTGAGAGGCGAGAGTCCATTACCTTCAACTTGCGCAGTGCATCAAACCAATCTTTCTACTGTATGGATACAGCTCTCTCGAGCAAACACTTGGTAATACTCTTTCCTAAATATTGTTCCCGTGGACGAAATATGTTCCAATCAGATCACACACCACACCTTATCAAATACAGGAATAGTGGAAATCCCCAACAAATGTTACCTGAGAATGAAAGATCTAACTTCCGAAGTTTCAACGTAAAGATATCTCAATTGAAAGGATCCTATTTACATCCATTAAATATTTCAAATTTCGTATCTGCCCTAAATGAAACTAATTCGGACATTTCCTCAAAGGTAGCAGTGATTAAATACACGAATGATATTGATCTGATATTTCTTTCAAAATAAATTGATAGCTTAAATACGGCAGAAGATATAGATCTCAAGAGCGTAGACATACATGACATTTACCATTATACACTCATATATGTTCTGTTATTCTTGGTTACTATTGCCATAATCTACAAAGCTTTACGCACATTTTACGCAAGACTCATAGGAGGGACTCAAGGAGCATCTACACCCGTAACGGATAATCAAGCAACACTAACGAAAATGATACGCCTACTGTAGTTTTCACTTGCAGATAACAAATTTTTTTTTTATACATATAAAAGCAAAAACGAAAGCACATAAAACTATTTAAACAAAGGAAATAAAGACTAAAAGATCAAAAACCAAATTCATTTATTCAGTCTCATATACATGTGTTACGTATATATAGGCTGCCTTCTAACAAAACCGCTTTTTAGCTTTTCAACACCGCCAATCTTGTTTTGCACTGAAATCGGATTTGATTCCTTCCAACTGGCACTGGGGAATTTGTATAATCAAAACAATTTTGTAGTTATTTTAAAAGTAATATTTTATTTTGTCAGGATACGTCCTTTTGGACAATTCACTTAAACTGAAACGATTCAAGTTTTTCACCGGGTTATTAAGAACCGACACCTTCGCCAACTAATTAACTCTTTGCCAATTAATACAATTTCATATTAAAAACGAAAACTGTCGTATCAAGGATTCAAAACGAAACTTTCTATATCACCAAAATTATATTCGTAATCGAATATATTTGTGATCAAACCGAAACTATATTCTTAATAGAATATTGTTAATCAAATAAATGACCAGCGAGTTTCTTAAAAGCGAACTGTCTTTTTGACTTCTTTAAAAAAAAACGGAACTATGTTCTTAATAGAATATTGGTAATCACATCAAAGACCAGCGAGACGAATAATCTGACGAGCTATCGCGTCGAGGTTTTAACACGAACTCTCATTCGACTTTTTTTTTCATTAATTAAGTCTCGACAGCATTCCTATCCTGAGAAAATATATTATCGTTGGGCATGTTTAATCATGCCCACAAAAATTTCTCGCCGGACGGAGGTGAAACCCGATATTTTCATAAATATCGAGCCACCAACCCGTCGTCTTATCGTTTCTTACATTGTTGCGCACTTGAATTCTCGCGTCGCTTTTATCTTTTCATTACTTTGTTGCGCGATTGAATTTATATTTTATGCTGACAAATCTTACTGAGGGTAAGATTTGTCATGGAATTCGACTTTATTTGTCGCCTTTTTCAAGTGGGCCATGCAAAGGAATTGCTGATGCAACTTTCTTTGCGTGTGAATAGATAAGCTGGTCACGTTGTTAAGTGTGACTAGCTTATAGGACCCTTTTCATGACTTGATTTTAATTTTTCTTTAGGAATGTGCCGTTTTTTCCTTATTTTTCTTTATTAGGGATTTTATGAATCCGCAGGTTTTTTATTATATGTTGTGTATACAACAAACCTTCTCCCTGTGCAAAAGAGAGCTATTCTTTGGAGAGGAATAGCTCTCAGGGGAAAAATTTATTTGGATGGGTGCGGTCTTAACCCGTTGCGAATACTTGGTCGTTTCAACTACTTTGCTGTGCCCTATTTTACATGAAAGTTTTGTATCATATATAAAAAATTCCTTGTGCTTTATTTGTTTTTGTTGTTAAAATACTCAGTTTTTTTTTAATATTTTAAACTTATTTAATACTATTCGTATGTGATACTCTAATCTAGTGTTAGTTTTTGTTAAGTTTTAGTTTTATACTAGATTGGTGTTGTTAGCTTAATATTATTTGATTAATATATTTTGTTATTGTTATTTCTATGATTTATTACTAATTCTCTAGTGAGAGCAATATCTATATATATATATTTTGTTTTCTAAAAATTTCTGTTGCTATGTATATAATTATGTGCTTTTGACACCATATCTATAATATGCTTTTGATTAATTAGGGTTATAGTATATAGTATACCCTATTCTACGGTTGGTATTAATTTATGATATATAATAATATCTAATAATATTTATATTTATTTGTTTATTTTGTTATGTTTTACATTTTTCTTGTTTGTTTTATTCTCTCTCCTTTTGAGATTTACATTATACTTGTAATACTACTATTGCCTTTGCTTCTATCTATTTTAAGTGTCGGCTGCTGGTTGTTGGCTAGTGACCTTTTAGAACGAGTGACCTTACGTAGTGGAAATTTTATACCACTTGTACCGACCTTGTGGGTGGTAGGGTGCGTGTCCTTTTGAGAGGGATAGGTTCGATTATTTCGATTTGTTCGATTTGTTCGATTTGTCCCTCCGCCTCTGGGTTTCTTTCAGATTTGCGTAAGCGATAATTTTTAATAAATGGGGCTAGCCATTTGGCGACTAGGTATAGCACCATACATGTGGTGACAATACCAGTTAGGGAAACTGAAGTTGTTGCTAGTACATGTGTAGGCTGTCTGAGACTTAATTTTTGGATATTCTCTGCCTCATAGTGTAGGATTTGCGATCCCACTTGTAATTGGCAGGGATGGTTGATAGTTATTATCCCTTGGCCTTCTATTTTGAAAGTTAGGAATTGTTGAGTACACTGAAGGTGTACAATGGTTGGCTCTATCAACGAGAATATCCAAGAATTTGGTTTACTTAGTTTAATAAGTAGGTCTCTGGGAGGTATTTGTGCTCTGAATTGACACTGAGGCTCTTCCTTTAATGGATTTAATAGCAGCTTCACTACGCATTCCTCAGACATCGTAGCCTTTGTTATGGGGATGCCCAGCTTAGCGATGAAAGTGTCCTCCTTTGAGTTTTGGGTGATCTTTTTAAAGGTCCTAAGAGTTCGTCGTTTTAACAATAGAATATCCTGTGTCTGTACTTGGTGTGCTACGTGTGAGTACTCTATTTCAGGTACCACAGATTGTTTTTTATTAACGTGTATGGGGAAACTGTCTATTCGATACTACAACTTCATTTGTGGTAGATTGAAAATCGGAAGTTGTATTCGAATGACTAATCTGTCTTGGACTAGATGAGCTTTTGTCTCGGCTGTTTGATATAATAGAGATAGACAGTTTTATGAATCTGGACAAGTAGCATGGGATTTGTGGTATATTTCTAGTAACTTTTTGGGAGACACCACTAGCGGGTGCAGTTGATGATTTTTGCTGGCAACTATTATATCGAGTAAGGCTTGCTGCCTATACTCAATCTCTACAATTTGCAAAGTGAGGCTAGAGATTATTTCCTGCCTCAGTTGTCTCATCAGCAATTCATCGGTGATATTTTGGATGATATTTACCTGGTGAGTTATTTGACGCTGTCTTTCCTGTAGGGATGTCAACGGCTTTTTGATCTGCTGTAGTGTAGTTTTACTACACTGATCTGTTGTCTTTCTATGTCGGCTAGTGCTTTGGTGTTTGTTTCGAGGTCCTCAAGTCGACTATATACCTCTTGTTCATTAGTGCTGTCCATGGTCCCGAATAGGTAGTGCATTGCATTCCCTATTCCATCGAAGATAGATCTTGTTGATCTTGATAACGGAACGACTTCCCGAATGACACTTGTTCTTCTCTTGATATTTTCCTAGAGTGAATGAACGTGTTTTTGTTGAACCAGGCATAGCTCATCCATTTGAGAACGATTTGAGCATAGTCGGTATACTAAATGTTCCGCTTGTTCTGCCATAAGCGTTTGGTTGTCCAGTTCCATCTGGTTGATTTCCGTTAAAACATTCCATGCGCTGTGGTATACTCGTAGTTTTCCCAGATCTTCATATAGTACTCCCGTGTTGTTTAGGGGGCTTATGGTGTAGGGATCCGCTGCTATTTGTCCCATTGTAAGATGGAAACAGCACGATAACATAAATAAGTGCTTCATGGTCTGCAGAAAATGAAGGATAGGCTTTATTAGTCAGGTGGTCATACTAAATCGCATATAATATTCAGATATAGTATTGCTTAATTGGATGGTTGATAGTTTGTCTATTGGGGGCTTACTTGCTAAAAGGAAGACGAGATAGAACAGAATCAGAGAAACATAAAAATTCATGTTGAATCTCGTAAATATACAGTAGGGTTTTTAGTGTTAAGAGCATTGTACTTTCTCAGCAAAATTGTACTGGAGAGACATTTTTTTTTTTTTAATTCACTCTTAACTACCAAAACAAGGTATAAGGAGTGTAAGTTAGAGCATGCTTAATTTCATCAACTTCTCTATGAGCTCTTAAATCGACGAGCATTGTACTTTTTCCAAAAAATTTTACTGGTAAAACGTTTAATTTACTCATAGCTACTAAAAAGTAAAAATTTATTTGTTATATGCCCCGATTTATTTTTATTTTGTTATAAGTAACAACGTGTATATGGGTACTTTTATTTAGCTTATTTTTTATTGATTAAAATAAAATTTAGGTGAGGGTTGACTTTGTGAGTCATAGGGAATAAATCCGAGTGCGGAACCTTTAAGTAGGTAGTTGTTAGTTTAACTGGCGAAATTTTGTTTCAGTGGAACTTATTTTCTAAAGGTGTGTGTACCAGTATACTACTCGTAATAGGGTTTCAAACGGTTGTTGTGTACTACAACCTGTCGCTTGCCTATTTTTATGGTAGTGTTTGTTGGACTGGGTACATGGATTACCAGATATGGTCCAACCCAAATTTGAGACAGTTTATGTTTCCTACTCTCACTTTTGAGGTGGACGTTGTCTCCTAAGTGAAAAGCGAGAGGCCTGACTGTTTTGTCGTAATATGCCTTCGAGCGTTGTTTGCTGGCTAGGAGATTTTTACGAGCCGTGGCATATGATTTTTGTAATCTGTACTTTAGCATATGGTAATAACTTTCGTGGTTGTATACGGGTTCAGGATCCCCTTTTAAGTTAGATGGGACATCCGCTGTGAAGCCGTAAAGGCAATCCATTGGGGTTAATTTAGTACCCTCGTGTACACAGTTATTGTATACGAATGCAGCGGTTCGTAGGAATTGATCCCATGTTTTGGGATTTTCGTCTACGATTGTACGCAGATATTCGATTAGAGGTCTATGTGCACGCTCCAGTGCTCCATTAGACTGTGGATGGTATGCGGAAGTTTGTAACTTCTTTACCTTTAGCAGTTTGCAGACCTTCTTGAATAGCTCACTCAGGAAATTAGTTCCCTGATCGGTGAATATTCTCTTTGGAATGCGATAGCGCGCGACAATCTCATTGAAAAAGATTTGCGCCACCGTTACTGCTTCTCCATTAGTTATGGCGTACCAATCGACAAATTTGATAATATTATCTTGAAAAGTTAAGATATATTTATTACCTGGTATGGTCTCTTCTTGTGGACCTACTGTATCGAGGTAAACCTTGTCGAAAGGTTGTTCTGAGATGTCCGTTATTACCATTGGCATCTTGAATTGTGGAGATGCTTTCATTGTTTGGCACTTAGGGCATTTTTTTATGTATTTCTTTATATCGCTAAGCATGTGTCTCCACCAATACTCGCGTCTTATTTTTTTATAAGTCTTAATGACACCCTGATGGCCGCCGAAAGGAGAGTCGTGATAAGCCTTTAGGATTGTTTGGACTTCATTGGGGCTCGTTATTATCTTAGGTTCCTTGACTGGACTTATATCTTGTTCAAGCGTAGCAGGGGGTTGTATTTCCGCCTTTGGGGGTTCATATTCTTTATGTTCCGCTGCCGTGGGCTGTGTTTCAGCGCTGGGGCTCGTATTGGCCTCTTGGGCTTTCTGTTTTTGAGCTCTGGTCACGGCAAAGCAATGAGCGGGTTTCTTGGTTTTCTGTTTATTTGGGGAATTGTTTTCCTCCACATCAGAGTCCATAGTGCGGTCGACTTGGGCTTGTACCGTTAAGGTGTTGCCTGTATAGTCTTCGTTTAATACTTGTGGAATGCGGCTTAATGCATCCGCATTGGCATTATACTTCCCCAGTTTGTATTCGATGGTATAATCGAACTCTGATAATTTGTGGTGAAATCTCGCCAAAAGGGAAGTCGGGTCTTTAACATTAAAGACACCTTTGAGAGGCTTGTCGTGTGTAGCATCGGAAATTT
Source organism: Dioctria linearis (assembly GCA_963930735.1). NCBI lineage: Eukaryota > Metazoa > Arthropoda > Insecta > Diptera > Asilidae > Dioctria > Dioctria linearis. The sequence continues at coordinate 149,768,392 of OZ005740.1, read as the reverse complement.
CTAGTGGCTCAGACTATAGCCAATAACTCCTTTTCAATTGTGGAGTAATTTCTCTCGGCTTTGTTCAGCGTTCGGCTTGCATACGCGATAGGCTGGTCTTTTCCCACTTCTCCTTGGGAAAGTACAGCTCCTAAAGCTTCATTACTGGCGTGCGTTGTGAGGTTGAATGGTTTAGAAAAATCTGGATAGATTAAAAGAGGTGGTGAAATTAGAGCATTTTTAATGCTTTGAAATGCTTCTTGGCATTTTTCGGTCCAAGTGAATTTTACATCCTTGCGGAGTAAATTCGTAATTGGACGAACGATTTTTGAGAAGCCCGGGATGAACTTCCTATAGTAGTTGGCGAGTCCTAAAAAGGACTGAACTTGCCGTACTGTTCTAGGAACAGGGAACGTTTGGACGCAGGCCGTTTTGCTGGGGTCTGGTATTGCACCTTCGCTAGAGCATTTGTGCCCTAGGTAAACAACTTCCCTTCTCAAGAACTGGCACTTCTCTGGCTGCAGCTTGAGGTTGTTTTCTCTCAATTTATCGAAGACTTTACGAAGTTTATCATTGTGGTCATTTAAGTTTTTTCCATAAATGACGATGTCGTCAAGATAAACGAAGCATTCGAGGCCTTGTAGGCCTGTCAGAACGAAGTTCGTGAGGCGTTGGAATGTAGCGGGAGCTCCTTTGAGTCCGAATGGCATACGCTTAAATTCGTAGTGCCCGTAATTAGTGCTAAAAGCGGTCTTATGTCGATCTTTTTTGTCGACTAAGATTTGGTGGTAGCCGTTGGCTAAATCGAGTGTGGTAAATTACCTGGCATGACCTAGTTGATCAAGAATATCCTCGATTCGGGGTAGCGGAAATGCATCGCCAATTGTCTTTTCGTTTAATTTACGAAAATCGACAACGACGCGCCACCTTTTCTCACCATAAGGTCCTGCCTTTTTGGGGACAACTAATAAGGGTGAATTCCAAGGGCTTTTGCTAGTTTGGACTATCCCGTTATCTAGCATTTCTCGCATTTGCTCATTTACCACCTGTCTCTGAGTCTCTGGTAATCGATAGGCCTTTTGGTTTATTGGGGCCTGATCTTGTATTAATGGAATGTTATGGGTGATAGCGTTTGTATATGTAAGCTTATCACCTTTAAGGTAAAAGATATCATTGTACACATAACAGAGTTCGGATATCGAAGCTTTTTCTTCCGCGTTTAAATTTTCATCCAGGTTGAGCTCTTGATCTAACCTGATGAGTCGCGGGCTATTTCTGGGATCTTCTTGATGCGCAAACAAGTATCTTACATGTTGCAAAATAGCTATATTTTCCGAAAAGTTCGTATTTTTCTCCTTGCTGTGTTTATCTTCCGTTTTACTTACACTTCTATTGTCTGATGGCAGGAGATGCGCTTCCTGCTGTTCGAGTGGTGGAGTACTATGTTCAACTGGTATTTTTGTTGGTTTAGAGTACTCGCACGCATTGACAACTTGGTTTATGGGCCGTGAGAAATTGGTATTTTTAACTATATTTGATGTTGGAGCCAACATTGGCTTTAATGTGGTCTTACGAATCTCGCACGCATTTTTGTAGGACTCTGAGGTCTCATTTGATTCTTAATATTAACTTTTTTACGTGGTGGAGTCGGCCTTGCCTTTGCACAAGTCTTTTTGATATCACACGCACCTTTACTTGGGCTCTTATGCCTTGTAATTATCTTAAATCTAGGTATATTGGATGGAGGAGTCAGTTGCATTTGGCTTCTTTACCTCTCTCGCATCCCACATTAGGCTCTGAGGCCTTAACAATTTTTTAAGATTTTCTTTATTGTACGGTGGAGTCTGCCTTGACCCTGCTCGGGTCTTACTGGGCTCGCACGCGTCACTTATTTCGGTTCTTAGTTGAGATAAGAACTTGTATTTAGGAATTTTAGAACTGGAAGTCCTGTTCGGCTTGGGCTCGGATTCGGGAAGCTCACTGCTGTTTATGTTGCTCGTTTGCGATGCATTCGGATTGAGAACGTTTTGTATATATGCGGCTTCTCCAACTGGGATGACGGCGTAGTCATGGATAGGTAGCAATTGTACCAATAAACTGGTGATGACTACTTGAGAATTGTTACTGTTGAGAATGGCTACTTGCACTGTTTCTCTTCCAGTGGGCAGTAAACTGTTGGCCAGAAAGACTCCATCGCCTATTTCTTTCGAAAGACAGAGCATTTCTTCCTTCACTCGCCACGGGACCGTAGTGATCATTTGTGACCTAGCAGGTATGCATATTGGTTTTTCTAAGATAACCAAATGCTGCCTCATTTCGCTGGTCTCTTGATCACCCAGACAGCTCTTTTCGTATTCCAGTGGCTTTTTTTGAACCTGGCAGCCAGCATTACTCTTTTGAGTTGCCTTGGAGACACTGCAGGTAGATAGCTTAACCTGTTTAGGCTCCATCTTTTCTGCCAGTGATCTCACTTCGACTGCTTTTCTGGAGTATAGCTTGTCCGTTTTATATGACAAGGGCACAGTAAACTCTTCGGAGTTGGTTTCCGTACAAGGAAACTTAAGTGCTTTATTTGGGCCTTCAACATTACTATTGTTTGATAGGAAATCGTTTCCTAATAGACCTGGCAAGTTTTGTACTACTTGAAACTTGCAGGGAATTTTATTTTTAAAATTGAAGTTACCCTTGCAATTTCCCAGTGTCTTTCCAGTTCCGAAGGTGGTCTGTAGAGTGCATGCCTCACTTGTATTAATTAGTTTGAGGTCTTTTATCGCTTTCGTCTTTATAATACTGACCTCAGCGCCAGTGTCCACTACTAGTTTTGTTTGGCCATTAAGGCTTATGTCCAGTGGAAGTTTCACTGTACGGACACCAGATTCGGGCGCTTGAGGCGACCCTTTTAAACTTTTAGTTGGGTTTATAGTCGAGCCGGGGAGTTTTGGGTCGACTGCATGTCGTTTCCCTGACCGGGCTTTCCACTTTTTCTTTTGCCTGCAGTTTTCATCTGCTTGTCCAAGGCGACCACAAAAATTACACTTGAGTCTTATGTTAAAGACCTGGAGACCTTTTGTGTTATGCTGTTCTGTTGGTGGTCTGCTGGGGAGGCGTTGAGGAACATTTTGTTGAGACTGAGTGAAGTCCTGGTGTGTCTGTCTATTTGTTCTGCAATCACGAACGTCGTGTCCATATTTTTTGCAGTTCGAGCAGAAAGGGGTGTTTTTGCGCTTTAGGCAATCTGTATATGTATGTACCTTTCGCTGACAGTAGCTACACGTGATGCTACGGATCAGTGCATCTGTGTCCGACCTTTTAGTTTCAGAGTATACAGGTACTCGGTGGCGTAGCTGTGATATTGTGTTATTTGCGTGGCGTGTGAAATGGTTTGGGTTCGGTGCTCGAGGTAATGCGAACATATGTATTGATGGCATTTGATTATACGGGGATCTGTAGAACGCTCTCACTCGTAGTTCTGGGTCTACGGGAGCCACTGGAGGAGCTAGTGCCAGAGGACTCTGGACGAATATAGCACTTTGCTGTAGTTTCTCCATGTCCAGGGCTTTTTGTAAGAGAGCTTCTATATCGCCTTCTCCCTGCGTGAGTAAATATTGACACAAATGTGGATTAGTTACTCCACTTTTGAGAGCATTTTTGGCGAAGTCCATCAGCTGTGTTTTCACAGCCGGGACTACCTCAGCTCTATACATTTGTGTCGCAGCCTCATTGCAGATCGTCAACAGCTGCTTCAACCTTGTAGCAGAAGCAGTGAGAGATTCCAATGGGTTCTGTCGTGTGGTGATCAATCTGTTCACCAATTCCTGATTCGTCTCACGGGGAAGGTATGTCCTGTTCAAAAGTTCCTCTACCTCAGTGAATGAAGTAGGGACGTCTGAAGTGAAGAGCTGAAATGCATCACCTCTTAATCTTGTGGGGAGAACCTGAAGGAAAGCCACCTTTTCTTCATCATTAAAGCACTGCATAGTTTGCTTGCAGCAGCCGATGAAGTTCTGTAGCTCACGTCCCATTTGTGGGGTACTTTCACCCTAAAATAAGGGGACGAGCTGAGCCGTCAATTTTGCAAATTTGGCGTAGTCCACCATGTTTTGTAGCCTTTTGGCTGAATATTTAAATTTAGGCGGACTAATGGGACTACCTTCTGGACTGGTTTCCGTTATGGATTTTTCCAGCCAATCTATTAAAATGTCCTCTGGTGTGGGGTCTATCACTTCACTAACACAACCACTTTCTTTTGGGCCTTCACTTAAATTATCACATTTATTTAGTTCTAACTTATTCTCACTTTTATTCTTATCTAATTCGAGGGATCGCTGAGATTCAGTGAGCTTAATTAACTCTTCGCGAAATCGAACTGTATTTTCTTTTAAAGTCTGGATTTGTGCAAACCTATTTTCGCGGGTTTGACTTAATTTTCTACTCAGTGAATCACACTGGGTGATAGCTAGCGTGCCTGAATCTTGCGCTCTCTCATACAATCTATCTAAAAACTTATTAAGACTTAATTGTGAAGTGGGACCTGACAATATAGTTCCACTTCGGACTCGACGTCCTGTTAGAGTTGGTGTTGGTTGTTGATCCGCAGCTGATGATGTACCTTTCCGGAGGTGCGTAGTATCGGCACCTGGGGCTGATCCCGCGTCGTCTAAAGGTGGAGGATTTGTCCTCTTTGCTGCTTCTGGTTCCTGTTGGACTGGATTAGAGCTGTTGCTTTCTGACATGTATTGTCGGTTGAAAGGGGGGCTCCGTCCTGCTTATTTCCCTTTGATGTAGTTTGGAGGGGGTTTCCTCAACCGTCTTCGTATTCGCTCTGTGTACTTTTGTCCGCTGCCGTCTGATTTATTTGATCGGGGGGGGGGGGGGGGGGGGGCTTGAGCCGTCTTACTTCCCCTGGTGTTAGTTGAAAGGGGGGCTATTAAAGCCGCCTTCGAATTCCCCTTCAACTCTGGATCGAAGTCGTCTAATGAGCGAGCTGTCTGCTGTTTTTCTCGGCACTTCGGGATTTAGTATTCGTCCTTCTGGTTGCCTTTTTGTAGTCTTGATTTCCCTCGGTGGTGCTTGTGCGCTGACTGGGGTGAACGCGTGCTCGCCTGGAACAGAGGCGCCTACAGATGAAATCTACCCGAGTGTTGGGGGTGACTTGGCTTGAATAGCGTCGTCAAAGGTTTCCCTTTTTGTTCGCAGGATCAAGGAATTTAAGCTCTTGATTATTTAGCGAGATCAAGCTACCTCGATCCTACCGGCTGCGCCAATTTTGTTACGTATATATAGCGCTGCCCTCTAACGAAACCGTTTTTTAGCTTTTCAACACCGCCGATTTTGTTTTGCACTGAAATCGGATTTGATTCCTTCCAAATGGCACTGGGGAATTTGTATAATCAAAACAATTCTGTAGTTATTTTAAAAGTAATATTTTATTTTGTCAGGATACGTCCTTTTGGACAATTCACTTAAACTGAAACGATTCAAGTTTTTCACCGGGTTATTAAGAACCGACACCTTCGCCAACTAATTAACTCTTTGTCAAAACGAAACTTTCTATATCACCAAAACTATATTCGTAATAATATATTTGTGATCAAACCGAAACTATATTCTTAATAGAATATTGTTAATCAAATAAATGACCAGCGAGTTTCTTAAAAGCGAACTGTCTTTTTGACTTCTTTAAAAAAAAACGGAGCTATATTCTTAATAGAATATTGGTAATCACATCAAAGACCAGCGAGACGAATAATCTGACCGAGCTATCCCGTCGAGGTTTTAACACGAACTCTCATTCGACTTCTTTTTTTTCATTAATTAAGTCTCGACAGTCAGGATAGGAAAATGCTTAGTTAGCATTCCTATCCTGAGAAAATATATTATCGTTGGGCATGTTTAATCATGCCCACAAAAATTTCCCGCCGGACGGAGGTGAAACCCGATATTTTCATAAATATCGAGCCACCAACCCGTCGACTTATCGTTTCTTACATTGTTGCGCCCTTGAATTCTCGCGACGATTTTATCTTTTCATTACTTTGTTGCGCGATTGAATTTATATTTTATGCTGACAAATCTTACTGAGGGTAAGATTTGTGATGGAATTCGACTTTATTTGTCGCCTTTTTCAAGTGGGCCATGCAAAGAAATTGCTGATGCAACTTTCTTTGTTGCGTGTGAATAGATAAGCTGGTCACGTTGTTAAGTGTGACTAGCTTATAGGACCATTTTCATGACTTGATTTTAATTTTTCTTTAGGAATGTGCCGTTTTTTCCTTATTTTTCTTCATTAGGGATTTTATGAATCCGCAGGTTTTTTATTGAATGTTGTGTATACAACACATGTGAAATTATCTTTAATAAACACTTGATATTAATAGTAATAAAAAAAAAACAAAAAACGAATGAAGACTAAAAATAATAAATAATAAGGAAACAATTTTCTGTATATCATACCGTTTTATACACATACATAATTGAATATCTAATTACTTATCCTTAGAAGGAGATGTAAAAAAATGGTTAAATAAGAATTAGAAAAAAAAAACACAAAAAGAAAGAGAGAATTTTTCTACATTATAAGACGATTTTTTACTACATATTGTTGCGAGCGTGGCTTTAGTTGGTTATTTAAAACACAATATTTCAGATATCATTAACAAGTTCTCTCTTTTATTTAACTTCACTATTTACTTTTATAACATTTACAAACTATTATCAAATCTACTATTTATAGTTATCGCTAGTACTGTACTTGTAATTATCGTAATAGTTTACATCGTTGATTCCACTGTCTGAAATAAGACTGCCTCCTGGATGTGAGTAGCGCCGTATTTATACTCTACAAATTATACTAGAGAATATTCCGTTTTCCAACCCAAGGTTTACTAAGATGTCACTAGCCTAAAGTTGCTTCCATTTCCAACAGATGCCGCCTGTGTCACTTTGTGGCACGTAACACTGCCCCCTTCTTAAAATTGTTCGTCCCGAACAACAGGTAATCCACGGTCTTTATGCTCGCCATATTTACACAAACGATCCAGGTGAACGATTTTCCTTTTGCCTCTTGTACCACGCTGAATCCTGTATACCATGCTATTATGTTTAGTATTTCTATTTTCCCACTGTTGTCGTAATTTTGAAAAACGTCTCGTGGCCGCGTGAACTTCAGCTAATCGTTGTATGAGCTCGGTTGCGTAGTCTTCTGGTAACTTTTTTTCGCCTCTGGGTATACCAAACTTGAGGTGGCTAGGTGAGCGCATCTCCCTTCCGAATATGACCTTTGCTGGGGTTTGTCCGGTCGAATTGTAAACAACTGATATTATAAGCCATTAGAAATATAGGAATCTGTCGATCTCAATAGCGCTGATTACAGTTGACTACCTTTCTTAGATGTTCGATTAATGTTCTGTTGAAGCACTTTTCCATGCTTTTAGTTTTCCTTCGTCTCATATCATCCTCACCATCATTGCCTTTGATTCCTTTGTCCTTAATTTTCTTGCCCTTTTTATCACCATCGTCATCCCTGTCATTGCCGCCTTTGCGCTTCTTACCATCACCTTTGTCTTTACCTTATCCGATCTTCATTATACCCTTACCATCGTCATCATCAGCATACTTAGACCATTTACTTTTCGTCTTTTTCTTTTTTCATTGTCCTGGTCTTTGGTTTTCTTTCCTTTCTCCTTATTTTTTATCACCGTAGTCATCATCCGCCATGTATCAATTCCGTCCACCATGTATCCATTCAGAATTGGATGGACGTTGTGAAAAGGCCTCTGCACATCTGTGGATACCTCCTTTGTGGTATGGGATTTCAAAGTTATGAGGTTGGAGTCTAGTCTCTCCACGAAAAGCTTGCTCTCTAGATCGCCATCTTGTTCTTATTCTTCAGATAATGGCATTCGTCCTCAGTTCATACAGTCGTTTTGAAGGTGACCCAGTTTACTACAATTCCAGCATCGAAGGAGACCACGCGAAGGAGTGCTCGCTGATGACGGCATTTAGCTGAGAGTCTGCTGCCTAGCTCGATATCTTTGCCCTTATTCTAACGCTTCGATTCGTCGGCGTTTTCTGCAGTCCCTTTGGAGGTGTCCCAGTGTATTACAATTCCAGCAACGAAGAATACCAAATTACGTTATGGAGATGAACACATGCAGCAAGTATAGCGCCTGCAGTTGCGCGACAAAATTCAAAAGCATGGCGAAACACTACAACAACCTTAGACTGATGTGCAAAGAGTACCTTATCTTTCATACTCTAGCGTAAATGGGGATTTCCTCAATGAAGTAGCAACAGAGGCATTTGTGAACGCTATTGCAGATCAAAATTTACAAAAAGTATTAGGCTAGCAGGAAAGAAATCAGCAGCAGTAGCACTAGCCTATACGTTAGCGTATGAATCTGGCAGACAAGCTTTTCGTAGTGCAGTACGAGTGAGGATGGCGGAGGGTTGTACTTGCAATAGAATGCAGTCAGGACAGACCACTCCTGCACGTCGTATTCATCGATGCTGAAATTGTAATAGATCGAGGCACATCAAAGGGATTGCACAAAACTCCGACGAATGGAATCACAAGAAGATGAGGATAGAAAGAAATGCCAAAGATGCCAAGCCAGAGAGAGTGGAGCGACTAGAAATCAATCAGCGACTATTCGCATCAGCTCTCCTGTTGAGAAGTCAGAAAATATGTGAAAACCAACTTTAGGGGGCAGAAGTTGGTTGGTTGAGTCGACAGCCCCGAAGTAATCGTTCACGCAGCACAGTTACAGAGAAATAATAGCGGTCTTGTTATATATGGAAGTGTAGGACAGAATGACTTTGCAGTTACTATCGAAACTGGAGTTTCTAGGTCAATTATTACAGTGGATCTTGTCAGAAACAAATGGCTGCACAACACCACCAAATATTTACTAAGAACAACAATTGGAGCAGCAGCACGGGGTTTTTGGAGGAATAACTTGGGATGTTCAACTAGAAGAACTACTATTTCCTCACACTTTCCTCGTTTCAGATGTTTGCAGTCTTGGAGTAGACTTTATGACCACATATAAAATAAATCTAGATGTCGGCGAACGAGTACTCAAATATGGGAACGTAGAAATCCCTATAAAACTAGGTGCAGGAGCAGATTACCCTGCGCAAAAAAGAATGATGGTCTGTGAGAATACTAATCTCTCTGCATTGAGACACTAGTATGAACAAAGCTCATTGATGAAATTTGAAGCAACAGCTCTGTGAAACTTCAGTACTTCACTATCCAAATCTGAGGAAAACTGTTATATTGGACACGGATGCCAGCAATGTAGGTATTGGGGCAGTACTTTCAGATGAGGAGGATGGTCAAGAAGTGCCACTAGCTTATTATAGCAAAGCAATTTCAAAATCAGAAAAAATTACTGTGCTACAAAGAAAGAGCTGCTTGTCATTCAAGCTCAACCAATAATTTCCATAAATATCTCTATGGGCAGAAATTTATCCTCCGTATAGACCATGCAGCGCTTAAATAGCGTTCGCAATTTAAACATCCTGAGGGACAAGTGGCGAGATGAATAGAGCGACTCCAAACTTGTGACTTTAAAATGCAAAACCGAAGCGGTCGTATTCATGGAAATGCAGGTGCCCATTCACGAAGTCCATACAAACTTAAATGCAAACATTGCTTTCGGGTGGAAAAGAAAGAAACAGCGCAAAATATACAGTACATAAGTGGAGGTAACTAATGGCGAGTCATTCCGAATGCAGCATCAAAGGTCAACGATGTTCTAGATGCGGGTCAATAAAACAATGTGATGTGGAGGAGTGGTGCCACAGATGCACTATCTGTGCTTCTTGTAAAGGGACGCCACACAGAAGCAGAGGACAAATGCAAATGTATAATGTCAGAGCCCGATTTGAAAGAATAGTCATAAATTTCGCTGGACTTTTTCCAGAAACGGAGAACGGTAACCGTTACATATTAGTTGCTATTGACAATTTCAGTAAATCGGCTGGAACTTATGCAATCCATAATCAAGAATCAACTACAGTTTGGGAACAAGTTATAATGAACTGGGTTAGTATATTTGGTGTGCCTCAGGAATTTTATTCGGACCAAGGACGGAACTTCGAATCACGGACTTTCCAGGTGATGTGAAACGCTATGGATGAGAAAAACCAGAACCACTCCTCTGCGTCCATAATCTGATGGCATGGTAGAGCGCTTCAACAGAACATTGGTTGAGCATATAAACAAAGTAGTCGACTATCATCAGCGCAATTGGGATCCACATGTTCCTATAGAGCTGTTCACAACACGACCGGACAAAATCCAGCTAAGGTCATATTCGGAAGGGAGATGCGTCTACCAAGCGACTTCAAGTTTGTAACACGCAGAGGTTAACAAAAGTGACCAGACGACTACGGATCGGAGCTCAGATAACGATCAGCTGATGTGCACGAGGAAATAAGAGTAAAATTAGCAGTAAATGCCGATCGGATTAACACCCGGTATGACTTAGTTTCCCTTTCAGCAGGAATTAATGCAGGTGACCTGGTTTGGCTGTGCAATCTGAAACTACGTAATGGACGTTTTCCAGAATCACAACAACACAAAGAAGGGCCGGATTCAGTGATGACTGGATTAAATGACGTAGTATATAGCGTGGTACAAGAAGCAAACGGAAAATGCTTCACCTAGATCACTTGTGTCAATACTGCGAGCATCTAGACCGTGGACAACCTGTAGTTCAGGGCGACCAAATTTAAGGAGGGGCAGTGTTACGAGAAAGAAAGCTACACGAGCACATCTGTTGGAAATGGAAACACCTTTAGGCTAGTGACATCTTAGTAAGCCTTGGGTTCAGAGAATGGAATATTTAGAGAGGTTCTAGGATAATTCGGTGATCATAAATACGGCGCTTCTCACGTCAGGAGGTTAGTCTTATTTTAGACAGTGATGTGAGCGAACTAAACTATTTGGATAGTGATAATTAGAAGTACAGTATTAGCGAAAACTAAACCGTTATTTGATAATTGTTAGAAAATATTATAAAAGCAAGCAGTAAACTTAAATACAGAAAGAACTGTTGAATGATTGTCGCAATATTTTGTTTTAATAACGCACTAAGGCCACGCTCGTAATAATATTTTGAAAGCTTTTTTCAACATTCCTCACTTTGAACAGGGAATATATTTGATAATGCAGTATGATGCGGTATGACAATTCAATATTTGATTTTTACAACTGAAACCTCGGCTGTATTTTTACCATTTCCTCATGCTGCATTTCTAAATCTTCATTCTGAGATTTTATCTCGTAATTTTCTTCTTTTATGTCATCCTTTTTTGTCGACATACTCCTTGTAATTTGCTCAATTTTACAATTTTGGCGGGAGTTTTCGTGGTTAAGTATTTGCCTAGTTTGTACGAAAGCACAAAGGTCATGCGGATAAAGTGCATACGGTGAGGGAGATATGTAAGCTTTCGTTTCCGCAGGATCCATGTATGTGAGCTTACAAAGACTGCCGGTTTGAAAAATTTGGAAATTTTCCCAAATAAATGAGTAATTTTTAATTGCTTTTCGTTATATTTCGTTTAATCATATTTAATCTAACTACAGTTTTCTTTTTTATATAAACAAAAAAAAAACACTATTTCTTTGAAAAGGTATATCCCATTAGATAACGGTATAGGTATTTTTAAAAAATATTAAGATTTTAATATCTGTTCCATTTATAGTCATATTAGGTGATAAAGGTACCGATAGCTCACGCAATTTTCATAAACGCATGTCTCATATGCAAAAATAACAGTTTTTTGGCCCTAAACCACTCGAAAATTTGGGGGTGGCGTCCATTGATAATGTCCTTTTTTTATATTTTAATTTTTTTCTTCAGAAGAAAATAGAGATACTTTATGATCCGCATTATAGGAAAAATTAAAAAATTCAATAATCGTTATTTCATAGAACGAAATTTCGAAATTAATTTTCAGAACGGAAATTTCGGCCGCCAAATTTTCGGATTTTGTCACTTATGTCGTGTCGGAGGAGTTTGAAAATATGCTCAGAAAATCAGAAAAAATCGTTATATAAATTTAGCTAAAAAAATGTGCATATTAATTAATTAATAACGGGAATTTTAATTAATTCACTAATATGAGTTTTTTTCGCACAAATTCTTAAGAGGTTATAGTTCATTTATTTACATTTAATCTATTTAACGTTATCGTTTTTATATGAACTAAAAGAAAAATAACAACTGTATTTTTATAAATATTTGCCAAAATTATCAATTTTTATGGCCATACCTTGCTCCCAAGAGAACATTATTACATTGCAAAGGTATATCCTGACGTGTCCCAAAGCAGAAAACCAGGAGAACATTATTACATTGTAAGTAAGTAAGTAATTTTATTTATTTTTCCCGCGGACGGGAATCGAACCTACACTTGTTAGAATCGGTCAATGATGGAGAAATAAGAATTTTAAGAACTTTTATTTTTAATGATTCTAAATCAAATTTATAAATACAAGAAGAAAAAACAACCGCCTCGTCCGGGATTTGAAACCGGGACCTTCCGCTTGCCGGGCGACTGCTCTTACCACTGAGCTAACGAGACGGATGATTTTCCTTCTTGCATTTATCAAATTTGTAACTAGCCTACTAAGCCACGTTTTGCTTTCAGCTGGCATTAACCAGTAACGATGAAAGCGCACAAATAAATTGCAAATTCAATTTTATTTATTTTTCCCGCGGACGGGAAGTGTAGGAAGTGTAGGTTCGATTCCCGTCCGCGAGAAAAATAAATAAAATTGAATTTGCAATTTATTTGTGCGCTTTCATCGTTACTGGTTAATTCCAGCTGAAAGCAAAACGTGGCTTAGTAGGCTAGTTACAAATTTGATAAATGCAAGAAGGAAAATCATCCGTCTCGTTAGCTCAGTGGTAAGAGCAGTCGCCCGGCAAGCAGAAGGTCCCGGTTTCAAATCCCGGACGAGGCGGTTGTTTTTTCTTCTTGTATTTATAAATTTGATTTAGAATCATTAAAAATGAAAGTTCTTAAAATTCTTATTTCTCCAAGTAATTTTATTTAGCAATTTTTTTGGTATTTAACATTAATTATTACATTTATCAATAACATAGAATTTTCTTTGATGTAGTCTACTATTTCTCTTTTAAATATTTTAATATTTTGAACATTCCTAATGCTACGTGGCAATTCATTAAATTCTTTAAAGCCCTTATAGATAAGTGAGTTCTGCGAGTTAGCATCTGTAAAGCCAGGAAGTCTAAACTGATCAACATTTCACAATGCATATGGTTGACATTCATCTACGTAACTTATATGTCTACTTAAGTTATTTGGAACAAGATTGTGTTTTAATTTATATACAAATATTAACATGTTCATTCTTAACCTTTGGCCTACACTTAACCATTTTAATGCTTGCAACATAAAATTTACACTCGTATATCTATCACAATACAAAATGCAACGCATTGCCTTATTTTGGAGTCTTTGTAGTTGAGTCATTTGTTCCTGGTTACACAAAAAAAGAACTGTAGCGCAGAATTCGAAGTGCGGTTTAATAATCACGTTGTATATGTTTATTGCTGACACTAGTGATAAATTTCGTCGGATTTTTTTCGTTCGATTTTTTTTCCAATCTTTTTACATATATATAAAATGTGATCACTAAATTTCAGCTTGTAATCCATAACCACACCTAAGTATTTCATTTTATACACTTGCTCGATATTCGAGCTATCTACTACTAAATTAAGATTATATTGACCCTTTAAGCACATGCACTTAGTTTTTGTTGCATTCAATTTCAATTTGTTTGCTCTTAGCCATTCACTTACGCTTTCTAAATCTTCTTGCATAGCATTTCTTACTTCTTCAATTGTGTCATTTACTACAAACAAATAAAGCATCATCCGCAAACAATGCCACTTGTGCAAGTTTTAAGACTCGTTGTAGATCACGAACAGTAATGTTCCCAGCACAGACCCCTGAGGAACTCAGAGGTTAACTTGCAAAGATCCGGACTCCTGGCCGTTTAGTTTGGTTTTTTGGCACCTATTAGTTAGAAAATCCTTGAACCACAGCCACTCAGTATTTCTTACTCCATACTTCTGCAATTTTAGCAGTAGTATGTCTCTGTCTATTGTCTCGAAAGCACGTTGCAAATCTAGAAATACACATATTACCTTTTTTTCTTGCTAATTATTCTTTCAGTACGCTAAGGACCATATTAATAGCAGTTTCGCATGAATGATTCCTTCGAAAGCCAGACTGATTTTCTAATATCAATTTATTCACTTCAAGGTACGACTCTAGTTGTTTATAAACACTTTCTCTCCAAATAGCATAGTATTAATTGGTCTAAACTCTGAACAATTCTTCCCGTTTTTTACTTTTTGAATTGGTGTAACTATCGATTCTTTCCATATATCTGGAAACTGTCCACATTCCAACGATTTGTTGATTATATCAAGTAGTGGTCGGCCTGACTTCGTGAATGAATCCAATATCATCTGTTTATTAAGTAAATTATTGTCTTTCTTGTTAATCATTTGACGTATAGTGTTTTCAAGGTCATCTAGGGTTAGTCTCACAAATCTAAATCTTGTTTCTACTTCGTTTGCTTGGTTCTCATATTGCACATACGGTATGGAATTTCTAATATCTATCACACTTTTTACGAAAAATTCATTAAACTTGTTCGCGAAATTCAAATTACCTTCCTCTAACATTATCAAAATAAACACTATTAATGTCACTTTGCTTTTCCTTTATACCATTAATTTAATTATTTTCCACATCGACTTTTAATCAACACAGCTACTTACTTTGTTTTGGATGTAATTATTTTTTGTCATTTCTAATTTTCTTTTATATACATTTCGTGTTACCCGATAATTACTCCAATCGCACTCTGAGTTCGTTATTAATGCGCAATCCCTTTTTGCAATTTTAATGTTCTTTAATCGTTCTAAGTCTAAATTAAACCACTCATTCTCAAAGTGCTGGACAGCAAGGGCGGCTCCTCATTGGAAGCAAAGGAAGCACTGCTTCCCTTGACAAAATTATGAAATCCAAACATAAAAGACAAATCGTTTTGCTTTAAAATATTCTTAGAATATTTAAAAAAAAAATATAAAATTCAAAGAAGTTTACTCCTCTGGCATCACTAGATACAACTTGAAATATTTTATAAGTAACGCCCAATTTTCTCCTACAAACTAATAACATACCACCCAGCACAATGTCATTATATCGCTACTAACATTCTGTATGGTACGCTGACCAAACTGTAGCATATGACCCACCAACCATCATTCCACCCAACACCAGATCTGCGACGATTCGTCTTGTCAAGCAACCTACATAATATTCGCGTGGTATGGTTGGAACGGCATTAGAATCAAACACCGTTGCCACTGGCATCGCAGTGACGCTGAAATCCCTACAGCGTATTTACAACAACAAAGCCAATGTAAAAAGTTAAATACATTTAACTTTTTAGACTCATATTCACTCAAGAGTTTGCATGCGTACATTGCTTTGGTACGCTGGCCGCAGCGTAGCGTTTGGTAATTGATTCCCACCCCCTGATAGTAACTTTCATTGATAAATTCAGAAATATATGCGAGTGCGGGTGGGTGTCGGTTTTGCTCACGATTTATTTAAATGCTGCCAGATGTTGATAAATTCGGAGCTTTTTTTAAATAACGTTTATTTTATCCGACCTTCGTCACGAAAATTGTGAAATTTTAGGAATAGTTTTAGAATAGTAAACGTGGATGGATTTACATGGGATTTTTTGTTTTAAAATTAGTCAGTGGGCTTAATTTTTTACGTTTTTAGGGGTTTTGGGGGGAGGGTGGTAACTACACTCATGACGTTGTCCAATATTGGCCGTGTGTAATACCGAATTGAAACTTGTGCTGAGATTTATCAAATGGCATATTTACTTTTGTTCTGTAAGAAACTTTATAACTGACTTTTTTCACCCGAATAGCTTTAAAATGCGTGATTTTCGAATTTGTGTTCAAAGGGGAGTGTAAGTTCTTGCGGGGGCTGATTTTTCTTTTAAACACTTCAGCATAATGTTTTACATATTTCATGTGAACATTTAAATTTTATATGTTTAACCGATGGGTTTTGATATGAAATAAATTTTTCCAAGTTTTTCTTGTAAAACGTTTTTACATGGAAGTACTTACATTAAAGTGCGATAATCTTCTGAACTATATTTACCGCAGAGGTAAAAAATTACATCACACATTCGCAAAAGAATGTAGATGCGAGTTAATATGCATATATTAGATAGATCATCAAATCTGATTAGAAAATAATATATATTAATAAAACTTTTTAAATAAATTATAGGCTAAGTAAAAAATAATTTTTTCTTTCACCAAAGAAAAGTTTCATTAAAAACTGAATCAACCCAATAACATTATTTTAAAATTATATTATCTCGTTTGACTTTAAATGTTTGAATGTTTTTTATTATAAAATTTTTTAAGCATATTTTATTCATATTGTGCAAAAATAAGATAATGACTATCTATAATGTTACGTACGTTTCTGTTTAATTGCGAGAAAATGTAGAACTCTTGCTTTTATTTGAGGATTCCGGAAAACGAGTATACCTCAGTAAAATAATAATGGTAATTGAATTGAAAAGAATGAATTAGATGATTAGATTTTTTGCGTACGTTATGAAAGGGGATATTGAGTGAAATTTTTGTATTTGCTTAATTCTGGGGCAGGCAGTATTTTCAGTAAATGTATTAAATGAAAGATATGATTGCATCGCTGATTTATTTAACGATGATAATGGCTTCCTTCTCTTTCAAGCGCAGGAATAAATGTGAATATTTATATTGTGTATTATTGACATCATTGAATTTGATACTTTTTTAATTAGCAATGAAATAGTCTGAAAAGCGGATCTATAATTTACACATAATGTATTGCTTCCCTTCTTCTGAATCCCACGAACCGCCACTGCTGTACAATAAACTTGCTGGTAACTCGATAAATATCATTTTGGAACCTCCTTGTCAAGTCATTCGCGGATTTACTAACGCGATCGAAATTTTCATCTCTGATTTCACTAACGAAGCTATTCTTATTGTATTTTAAAATGTTTATGCTTTTTGTTCTTCTATGGGTCCTCGCTACACTAATTTCACGACTGATAACGATTGTTTCATAATCTGAAATATTTAATGTACTATCCGTTTTTGTTACAAAGAATGTAGGTACTATTTGTCATCACCAAATCAATTAACGTCTTCGAGGTCTGTGTGATTCTAGTTGGGCTTACAATTATCTGCTGGCATGAATTCATGATCAACGTATTTTCAATATCTTTCCTATAATTATTATTTGAATCCAACCAGTTTATATTAAAATCTCCCACCACTACAATATCACAGGGATATTCACTTAAGCTACTTAGGCACTCATTAAAATTATCGCAAAAACGACGATTGTGTGCACTTGGGGATTTGCATAATGCAAGAACTATTAACATGTACTTATCCAATGTTATTTTAACTGTTAAACACCAAAATTCTCTAATATATTCATGATTTCAAATTGCCAAATTTTTTAACATATAACACAACCCCACCTGTATGTCTCGAATCACTATCACATCTTATGGCGTAATAATCCTCTTAAACAATTATTGCACTTATAGCTTTCAGCATCACACTGTTACGTATCATGCTGCTCTCCACACTTTGCACATATAATATTATTTTTACAATCTTTTGCGTTATGGTTATATCCGCAGCATTTATAACATCTCTTCACCTGCACATTTTCAAACACCACACATCTATCCCATCCTATATTAATTTTACCCAAGCTCATAATTAGCTTAAAACTTTCACTATCCACTTCAAGTATTGCCTTATAAATTTTAGGATTTTTGAAGTCAATGTAAAATTTCACGCATTTGACAAAGCCGCTAATACTGTTTTGTTTTCTCACAGCTTGTGCTAAATGATCTCTTTCCCATTCTTCGCGTATAGGATACACTAAAATATGTGGGTTCAATCCTTTCGGTATCGATACTTCATATTTTTCACTCATCTCCGAGGTCACAATGTCACGAATCTTATTCCTAGACTCTGTATTTCCACAAGTTATTGCCACGGTGCCATTCTGTCTGTTTGCAAGACCGTTTATTTTAAGTGATAATAGAGATGGATTAATACTGCTCTTTATTTCCTTCTTTGTTATTTCACTTATTTGCGGTTTTTTTGGTTTTATCAATATCGGTGGTTCCCTCACAATATCAGCATATGATGAAATTTTTTTTTTGTTGACCTGCTTTTGTCATTATTTATCATTTTCAACTCATCCGCTTGTTTTGAAATCTTTTCAATTATTTCACTTTGTTGTTTTGTGCACTTCAAATTTTCATCCATGGTATTCTTAATCTCACACTTGCAAAGGTATATCCTGTCGTTTCCCAAAGCAGAAAGAACCACAACTTTGCGTGAAACTCCAAGTTGTAGGAAAAGAACGCAAACTTACTTGAAATTCCAATTTATTAAATAAAATTACAAACCCCGACCTATATCACTAATTAACTTAAATTGCACGGAGGCGGCCATACTCTATGAAATTTAACACAGAACTCGTCATACCATCGCAGAGTCGCACTCATTTAACCTGTACGCGGAAGCAAATCTGACCTTGCGAATATGAAATAATTTACTTCCAGCATTGCAGTTGCGATTTTCAACAATAAATAAATGTAAGTATTCGCCGGCAAAAGTGATTTACTTAGCGATTATTCATTGCGTCATCGGCGACCACCACCTGTAGTGTTATTGTTATTACTTAGCGCTGCTATTTGCTAAGAACAGATAAAAGCAGCACCTCATTGTGCAAAGTTATCATTTGAGCAATAATGCAATAGCCAGTACCTCACTGAGCGAAAATCAAGTGCTACGCGATTACTCATTGCCTAATTACCACAACAGGCCAATTGCTTCCGCCTTCGGAACTAGAGAAGCATAAACCCAGGTCTCCTATGAAAAAGTAATTGCTTTTGGCCCTGTAGCGACCGCAACTACACTTAAAATCAGTTAATACACAAACCCAACACAACATTTTTAACCAACCGCTCGTAAAGAATACTGTTACGTACCACAAAGTGACACAAGCGACATCTGTTGGAAATGGAAGCAACTTTAGGCTAGTGACATCTTAGTAAACCTTGGGTTCGGAAAACGGAATATTCAGGAAAGTTCTAGGATAATTCGTAGAGTATAAATACGGCGCTTCTCACATCCAGGAGGCGAGTCTGATTTCAGACAG
Source organism: Dioctria linearis (assembly GCA_963930735.1). Classification (NCBI taxonomy): domain Eukaryota; kingdom Metazoa; phylum Arthropoda; class Insecta; order Diptera; family Asilidae; genus Dioctria; species Dioctria linearis. The sequence continues at coordinate 149,749,078 of OZ005740.1, read as the reverse complement.
TGAAGTGAACCAAGTAAACTATTAGGGTTGTGATAATTAGAAGTACAGTTCTAGCGATAACTATAAAGAGTTGGTTTGATAATTGTTTGTAAATGTTATAAAAGTAAATAGTGAAGTTAAATAAGAAAAAGAACTTGTTAATGATATCTGAAATACTGTTTTTTAAATAACGAACTAAGGCCACGCTCGTAACAATACGAATAAGAGGAACAAATTAAGTGACATAATCTACTACGCTAGATGATGGCCAGCAGGAAAAGACAAAGTCTGTCTGGTGATGAGTAAGCGGTCGAACAGAAAGGCAAGCGCGAAAAAGTTTTCAATACGACGCAATTTAAATAATTTAATTTATTTTGTAAATCGGTCATATTGTATTTAGTGAGCGCATTAAAATAGACGATATCATAGATGCAATGGTAGTCATTATTACGATCATCCCGAAACAAATTAAGTGGCATACCATAAAAGCCCATACCACAAAGCCACAATGGTGACCCCGACGTGCAAATAAGCCGACGTGTGCTCAAAATCATTTGTGCTGCTAATCAAAACAGTGAAAAAGTAGTGCCAAAAAAAAGATAAAATCACTCAGTACAAAAGCATCCAAAGTATTACACCACACAATGGCATTGTTAGCAACGCAACACAAAAGCAAAGGGATCATAGTAATTATAAATTAAAACTAAAATTTTTTCTATCTGAAAACAGAAATTATTATTCAGAATCTTTTCCAGAGCAGGTTAGGAATAATTTAAATAAGTAGTATTAAAAATATAATAAATTGAAGTTTTCTCACAAACAATGAAATTATAAACTAAAGACCGTTACGGATTTCCACGCTCAAGCGAAAACTTATGTGTAGGTCAGATATGAAATGTAATATAAATATTTGTATCATATCATATATATATATATATTGAATAGTTCTCTATATTATACAATGTACAGATTTAGTTTAAAATAATATGTTTTGGAACTATTGGAAACTATTGGCTATGTATACACGTATTTTAATATTGATTGATGATGAATATACTTAAACTTGAACTTCCATTTACATGCAAAGAGATCGCAATCGTATTTCTTTCCGCTCAATGTACAATGGATGATTTCATATATCTCGGAATCAACGTCAGCAATCACAGTCATCTTCATTGCCCCCATCTCACTATAAACAATATTTAAGTAGTTTTGCAGTTTTTAAAACAAAATACTTCAGTTTAAGCTTGTATTAATGCTAACACATCTGTTTGTGGAATATCTAGAGTTTTCAAGGTATATGTGCATGTTATTTATATATGGATAGTGGAATCAGCTAACCTCACGAATTATTCAACAAAGAGAAATAAAATAAAAATAATAAAGGAAGGAACATTTTATATCTAAAACATGGAGTAACAAAACGTTTACTAATCAAATCAACTATCAATCTTTCTTTCCCGAAATAACAATAAAATATATACTGTTGCAATATAAAATTAATTAAAAATACATATTCCGTAACAATAAGAAATCAATTAAAATCATACTTTAACAATATTAAACTAATTGCTGAGGACAGAATACACATTTTAATCCCAGCTGACTAACTTTACTTGTTTAATTTTACGTCATATATTTTTCTTCCATGCAATTTCGGTTTGAAAAGTAAAATTTCCAAAAATTTGAATATTTCAATATTGTGTAGTAGAGAGCATATAAATACAGCAAAACATTTCTTTTATTCTCTGCCAAATAGAAGGAGCTTTGGAAAATAGATTTAAGTTCTTGCGCGCAGAATCACACAGAATATACAAATTTCCAATGACAAAGCTCTTTAAATACACAAAAATAAAAAACGATTTTGATATACTCGAACAGCTTCCAAAAATGTCAAAGAATCAAGATGCACAAGATCTTACAAACACATGTGAACACTCAAAACAAGATTCTACATTAAATATAGGCTCAAACATGAACAACTCCGTAGAAAATGCAGCTCTAACGTCGATTGTAGCTACACACAAAATTCCGTCATTCTGGAATAACCGTCCAGGGGCCGGATTCTGTAGCACGGAGAATTTGGGAATTTGGAAGATGAGAATTTCGTTTTCTTAGAATTCCTAATTCCCTAATTCTCCATTCCCAATTTACTAACATGGTTGGAGAATTAGGGAAAACGTAAGAAATGTGAAAAAGTGCGCATCGCCTGGGACGATTAAGGGTATCACTTTTTGTTGTAGAGGGTTAGACTTTTTTTCATATGTGAGGTACATCTGCCTATTACCTTCCACTGTCGAAATAAATTTAAATTTCTTTTTTGTTGGGGTAGTTTTTGAGGGATGTAGGAGGGTAGGCTGTCTCGAGTTTTTCCAGGATAACGAGAGAATGGAGAGTAGAAGGAGAATGTATGTGGTATCAAAAACAATGGGAGTTCAGGGCAAACAAGATAGGTTTAGGAAATGTGGCGGGAAGAGTGCGGGGTAGAAATGGGGGCTGATTAACGGAAATTTAAAAAAAAATTAAGACAATATCAGGAGCTGTAATAATTCGCAGGGGTAAGCTCAGGATCTGTAAGCCCAATAAAAAAAAATAAGAATTCACTTTGGTAATTAGATATGCATGGGTATTATAGGCTATATTTTATTTCGATTAACGGTAATTTGCAGATTTGAGTGGCCTCGGCGGTAAATTTTGCTATCGCAATATTCACGGGCGCCTAACTCTATGTGTTAGTGCTGTAGAGTATTGGAATTTTTTTGCTAGATTAAGGGTTTAAAGTACAAAAATATAGGTGAACAATTTGGGGGCAGGGTATTTTGGGGGTTGCGGGTCGTACCACCCCTCATAGGGGGTTGTCCAAACTATGTCATGTTTGGTACAAAATTTAAGAGGGAGTAGAGGGTAATCGGGTGGTGTAGTTTGTATTTGATCATTTTAACGTGATAGCTGAATTTTGACCGCCGAAAAACGATTTTTTTACACTAGGGTCATATACACCCAGTTCCTATATTTTGCATATATTTCTTCCGTTCTTTGTTTTACATCCACTAGTACTCCGTTTTAAACATTTTTGTCATGGGAAGTAAATTTCCACAACTTACTTGTTCTTCGCAATGATGAGTTGAAAATATGGCAATTTTTGTACCAAAAACGGTCATTTTTTCACCTTAAAATCGACTGATACAATTCTTTTACAGTTTTCTACAAAACCGTATATCGGATTCAAAAATTTATTACATATTTAATTAGGGGACAAAATATAGATGCGATTTCATGGTACACACAAGCTTTACCGTGTTTAATTAAAAATTTTACAGCATCTCTTCTGTACTGGACGACGACCAAATTGATCATTTTCGCGTGATTTATAATTTTTAGCGGGTACCTTGAGACACAAAATTCATGTTCCTCTGTAAGTATTGCATGGATTTCCATAATTATTTTTTTTGAATATAGCCAGCATACGCAGTGAATACATTACTCAATTTGAAATGCCTAGATACCTAGATACCTTCATAAAACGCAACAAAAGCAGAAAATACAATTTTTCCACTTACTTTTCCACAAGCAAGACACCGGAGAATTAACAAGTGGAATGGAGAATTCGGGAATTCTCTACTTACTTTTCGTCTTACTTTTCCACAAGCAAACACCGGAGAATTAACAAGTAGAATGGAGAATTTGGGAATTCCGTACTCACTTCTCAAATCCTCTCAATTGAGAATTTTTCGTCTTACTTTTCCACAAGCAAACACCGGAGAACTTGAGAAGTGAAAGCAAGACGAAAAATTCGCGAATTCTGTACTCACTTCTCAAATCCTCTCAGTTGAGAATTTTTCGTCTTACTTTCACTTCTTAATTTCTCCGGTGTTTGCTTGTGGAAAAGTAAGACGAAAAATTCTCAACTGAGAGGATTTGAGAAGTGAGTACGGAATTCCCAAATTCTCCATTCCACTTGTTAATTCTCCGGTGTTTGCTTGTGGAAAAGTAAGTGGAAAAATTGTATTTTCTGCTTTTGTTGCGTTTTATGAAGGTATCTAGGAATTTCAAATTGAGTACTGTATTCACTGCATATCCTGGCTATATTTAAAAAAAAATTATGAAATCCATGCAATACTTACAGAGGAACATGGATTTTGTGTCTCAAGGTACCCGATAAAAATTATAAATCACGCGGAAATGATCAATTTGGTCGTCGTCCAGTACAGAAGAGATGCTGTAAAATTTTTAATTAATCATGGTAAAGCTTGTGTGTATCATGAAATCGCATCTATATTTTGTCCCTTAATTAAATATGTAATTAATTTTTGAATCCGATATACGGTTTTGGAGAAAACTGTAAAAGAAGTGTATCAGTCGATTTTAAGGTGAAAAAATGGCCGTTTTTGGTACAAAAATTTCCATATTTTCAACTCATCATTGCGAAGAACTAGCAAGTTGTGGAAATTTACTTCCCATGACAAAAATGTTCAAAACGGAGTTCTAATGGATGTAGAACAAAGAACGGAAGAAATATATGCAAAATATAGGAACTGGGTGTATATGACCCTAGTGTAAAAAAATCGTTTTTCGGCGGTCAAAATTCAGCTATCACGTTAAAATGATCAAATACAGACTACACCACCCGATTATCCTCTACTCCCTCTTTAATTTGGTACCAAACATGACGTAGTTTGGACAACCCCCTATGAGGGGTGGTACGACCCCCAACCCCAAAACACCCTGCCCTCAAATTGTTCACCTATATTTTTGTACTTTAAACCCTTAATCTACCAAAAAAAATCCCAATACTCTACAGCACTCCCACATAGAGTTAGGCGCCCGTGAATATTGCGATAGCAAAATTTACCGCCGAGGCCGCTCAAATGAGTGCAGTGCGTGGAGTCAATCAGATCGGACGTTGCCTTTGTAGATCAAATAATCTAAACATATATCCAACCAATTAATTTAAGTCAAGTGATAGTGTTGTGCTAAACATTTTCAAACTAATCTATTCGATAATTAGTTAAATTCCGACGCGACCATTAAATTAATAAATAAACAAAACAAATTTTATCCGCCAAGTGAAGGGCTCTTCTATGCCCTATCAACATTCTATAAGCCAGCAGCGCGGTAACGTTTCCTTTCCTTCTCTTCATCTGTGATCAGTGCAAATGCATTAGCACTTGTCACTGATCAGCAATCCGGGTGCACTCAGCTGTGGTCATTGAACTGCACAGTCTGAGGTATTGAAAGCAGCAATAGGCATAACACTATTGTTGTTTTTTTTACCTCGCTGTGTCGTTGACTGCTGCTGGTGGCGCCCAAATTTTTGTGTTGTTGTGTGTCGCTTTTTCGTTTTTTTTTTGCTTTCTTGTTTTTGCCTTCAGCATGCAGAATTTCATTTTAGATTTCTGCAACATTCGCGGATTAAGAGCAAATCGGTATTCGGTGTACTGCCACCTTAACTCAAAAAATCCGGCAATTCTTGCGCTAAGTGAATCCAAGGTCGTTTCTGATGCTGATATTAATCAGTATCACGTCCCTGGTTACAGCTTCGTGCCTCTTTTTTCTCAGCATAGAGGGATCGCAGTATATTTTCGGAATAATGTGGCCTTTACCATTTTTCATGATTTTCCTTCTGCCAATCCAGAGTTTAACTATATCTGGATTAGGTTCAAACTTCACAAGCACATCATATACTTCTGTTTCCTTTATCGCAGCCCAAATATGTCTGATGACGACACGGTATCCGTATTTGACAATATCTCCAACAATATTGATCATTTGCTTTCTGTCTCCCCCTCTTCCGAAATCGTCCTGGCAGGCGATTTTAATGTTCATAATATACCGTGGCTCAGACATTCTTCTACCACTAGTCCTGCGGGCCGTCTCGTTGAACACTTCTGTGAATCATTTAATTTACAAAAGCTAGTGTATGCACCAACGCGAATTCCTGATGCAGCTGGAGATAAAGCTAATTTACTCGACTTGTATCTAACATCTCATCCTGACAAATATTCCATCTCAGTCGGTTCCCCTCTCGGAAATTCTGACCATTGTTTAATCACGGCTCAATTTACCACCTCAAACCTGTGCCGCCCAACTGCTCAACCTACAAGTAGGCTTCTTTGGCACTATACGAATGCTGATTGGGAAAGTCTCAATAAGTATCGTAGAGAAATTGATTGGTCGGTCTGTTTTGCTTCGAGGGATGTTGATGAATGCACATTAGAATTTAGTAACATACTAAATCTTGGCATGCGTGAATACATTCCGTATTCCTACAGCAGATCTCAACAACAGCATGATCGCTCCTGGTTTAACGATAGGTGCAACCAAGCTATAAAAGCGAAAGAGTCTGCTTTTCGCGCGTATCAATTGCATCCATGTTCGGAAATGAAAGTCTACAAGACTGCATGGAACACCTGCAAGTCCATTATCCAGAGAGAAAAATTCCTTTTTGACCAGAATGTTAGACAAAGAATCTTGGCAAGCCGCAAAGGTAGCAAAGGTTTCTGGTCCCTGGTCAAAACCATCAGGAACAACTTCACCAGTTCCTCTATACCTTCACTTCTTAATAATCGTGAAGTGATTGTTGACTCCCTGGATAAAGCAAATATTTTAGCTGCTAGATTCGCTTCAAATTCTTGTCTTCCACCCACTTCACAAACACCTGTTTTGCATCGCCCGTGTGGGATCAACGTCTCCAAAGCCGCAGGTCCTGATGGTTTTTCGCCCCTGTTAATTAAAAGCTGTGCCTTGTCCTTGGCTAAACCTCTGCGCAAACTATTCTACTTGTCTTATTCGACAGGAAAATTTCCAACTGCTTGGAAGCTAGCTCACGTTCAGCCTATTCCCAAGAAAGGATAGGGTTCTAGGAGTAGGTGCCTGAATTGTGGCTAATGGTGTAGATAGACTGTGCAATTTTTCTTGTAATTGAATTAATACTTCCTGATAGATGCTTTCAGTTGCTGCAAAGACATCTTGATCACAGTACTTAGTCATCTTTGAACTTTCCCAATGCCATTATATTGGTATGAGTATGCACAATCAATTCCCAGTAGTCATTCAATAGCGTAATCTTCTGTGTATAATATACTGGAGGGTGCTGTTTTTCTTCATCTGCTTTAATGTTAGCTATATTGCGTTTCAGCGTATCAATTATAGCTGCTTGCTTCTTGATTTGGTGTAACTGTTCTGAGATATCTTCTGACCTTTCCCTCCTTTCGATTGTTTCTCGAATCAGATTTTTTACAAGATCTCTAGTCTGACCATATAGTGTTTCAACTTGACTGTAGTAGTTTTCGATGAAATATTTGTGATCGGAGTTTTGTTTCCTTAGTGATTCGAGTTGTGTATTGATGTTATCGAACTCTTCCCATGCAGTGTTGAGTGAATGTAGCCGTGCCTCGCCATACTCTTTAGTCTTCCTAGCCGAAGGATCTCTGTTGATTTGCGCAGCGACCTTCTTGATGATCCTTGTATATTTTGTCTGCTCCCTCATTATCTGATCCATGATAAGTACGACGAATTAGTAGGTTGATGATGATTTTACCTCAACCGATAATGATTTCAAAGTAGCAGGAAAAAAATATTATTGCGTATTGTTGAAGACACTATTTAAAAATCTTTGGACCCTTTGTTCCAGAGATTCAATAATAATCTTTCAACTTTATAATTACAGCCTTTTTACCTTAATTGCAGAGGTTGTATTTGCTATAATAATCTTTTACCTGAAGACCCGAGTTATACAAGATTGATGATTATAGCAGCGAAGTTTTGCTAGAAGGACCAAAAATGTTTAAGTAACAAAGTGAGTTTAATTTACTACAAATATTTATTTCCAAGTTACAAAAAATAACTGCACGAATAATAATTGATTGACTATTTTTATGTATAAAAATTGCTTACAAACAATAAAAAACAAAATGATAAATTTTAAACAATGCAGAGTTCATTCACTGATTAATTTTGCTGACGCATAATATTTGTTACTACTGAAATGAATGAACTTCGCATTGAGTAAATGAAATATGATGACAATTAGAAGTTGGTTGCATTGACCCTTTGTATATAATTAAAATATGCAAATTGTAAGTATGTAAGTAGAAAATAATTATATGTACTCTGTACATAATAAATGAAAATTTTTCTCAGGGTAAAATTGCAACTATGCATTTTCTACCCTGAACGACGGCTCTTGATCGCGATGAAAATGGTCAACAGCCGAGTTGTCATGAATATATTATACGCGGCGGTTCGGCAGTAAAATTAAAAATAAAGTTGCGTTCAAGTTTAAATCTTGGATAGAAGTGGTCTTGCGTTCTAAAATCCAGTCGGTTTTGAAAAAAAAATTCTTAGGCGGTTGTCGGTTCGAGGTCGGAAAAGGAGTTACAGTTTTGTAAAAAAACGGAACTAATGAAAAAGTTTTGGTAAAAAAGGAATTAGTGAAAAAGTTTTGTTAAAACGGAACTAATGAAAAAGTTTTGTTAAAAAAGGAATTAGTGAAATAGCTTTGTTATAAAATGGGATAAATGAGGGAGTTTTGTTAAAAATTAAATATAGAAACCCTTTTGGTTTTAGTTACTAGTTTAGTGTAGTTCCTAATTACTAAACATGTTTTAACGTTTGATAAGGCACAAATGAAATACTAAGACACTAATAAAAAAACAGAGAAAGACATTTGATTGAGCTGTGAGGATTGGTGAACGCCGTCATTTCTACGGAAAATAGCAGTCGTGTCCAGCGGTGAGTCATTACCACATTCTAGAAATTGAAACAAAATTGGCGCAGCCGGTAGGACAGAGGAAGCCTACTTTACAAAAGCAAAGTATAAGTGCTCGAAAACCCTCTAACCTGTGAACCAAGAAGGAGTTCAAGACGGGACCGAATACTGGGCAAAATACCCTACCCACCCCCTCATCAAAGCACTTAATTGCCTACGTGGGAAACTAGCGGGCTAAATCCCAGCCCAGGAAAATTAGTCGTCCACATTAAGAGGAAAATTCCAACCCGACACCTGAAGGCATATCGTATACACTTCAATTTGCGATCCGGAGCTGAAAGGGGCTTGGAAGTAGGCAACGTGCCCCCCTTTCAGCTTTTATCCAGCGAAAGTGAAGAAGTCCACGGGCCACCCCAGCAGCAGCAGAACTTCACAACAAAGTCAACGGTCTTGAATTGGGAGGGAATTCGAAGTAGGCAAAAGCCCCCCTCTCAATTATATCCAAGGGAAACAACACGTTGGTCCATGAGCAAAGAAAGCTCCCACCAGGAAACACCACAGGAAATCTCACCACTTCCATCAACCCCTCAACAATCTTCCTCGCCGGGCGACGCGACGAGTTCCGTCCTGGTACGAAGGAGGCAACGCGGGAGCAACATGCATTACAGAGGGTGATAATCAAACACCCCCAACAAATTCTACCAGAGAAGGAATCACCTTCAGGAGTGGGAACATCCTGACAGGTCTCCACTAAGTAAGAAACAAATTAAATTTAGAATTATATTTGAAACATTTGGAAGAAATGGTGCGAAATTCCTCCGAACTCTCTCTGATTCAGTCCGAATCAGTATAGAAACAAATCGAAAAGTCGAGAAACGAAAGGTTGAAACAATCAAAAAATTTAAAATTAACACAGAGAAGTCCAAAAACAGCTTAAAATAGTGTGGAGAATTTTCGCACTCTCTCGGAGTAGACATTATCCCAAGTAACAGTGGTAGTTTAAGACAAAGTGCCATCGAAGACAGTGTCAGTGATTCCACAGCGAGTGAAATCCTTTTAAATTGGCTGGGAGACTCCCCATCTGGAAACCAGCATAGAAGAAACTAGCTCCCCAATAGTGCCAGAATCAAAAATCCCCAAAATATCAAAGCTAAATGGCCAGCTAGTCCCCCTATTCTCGGGAGAACAGCACCCAAAATTGAGCCTTGAGCTCCAAGCCTTCCTAGGATGCTGCAGGCAGGTATTACAGTGCATTTCGGTGGATAAACTATCAGAATTTTTGCAAATCTTTCCCACCAGACTTCGAGGCGAAGCTTATCAGCTTTTAGCCTCAAATATGCCAACTACTTTGCAACGAAGTTACAAATTTAAAACCGAATTAAAGTATTTTTGCCGCCACGGGGGTATTTAATTAAAACTTGAACTTAAGTTCAAATAACCACGCCACTGAGGCATGCCAACAAGTTGCCATAGGCACAGGCTGCATGATCAGCGCGCCAGCATTTGTACTAGTCAAGCACAAAGAAAAGCTTTTCAAAAGAGCTTGCAAGCTCTTTTATACTTACGCCAGTAGAAGCATCAGGCACTCAGCCACCGAGAAGCCCTGACCCCCGGCTATATAAATCGCGCCATTCGCCCGCAGCAATCAGTCTGATCAGCGAGCTCAACCAAGCAAGTTGAACAGACTATTTTTCTAGGGTACTAGTGGTGATCGAATTTCCCACACTAGCAAACCTGACACGTCGAGTGAAATAATCCCCGTGTCTTTCCTAAAATCCTGCGTTGAGGTTTGCGAGAAATATCCCGCCTTGACATTGCACTGGTACGTCGTGTGAGAAATCCCCGTACCATATTATTCTGAATTCCCGCGTTGAGGTTTGCGAGAAATATCCCGCCTCAATATTGCACTGGTTCTTCGTGTGAGAAATCCGCGTACCATCCGTCTCCGTTAGAACTAATCGCACTAAGCTATTTTTTTGTTACTTTGGATACGTCGTGGGAAGAAACCCCGTATCCGGAAATCAAGCAGTTTTGAAATACTACGCGTCTCCCTCTCAGGTCTTAGTGGTAACATAGTATTAAACATAGACTAGTACATATCACAGACCTTAAGAAATTAGTTGTAGGATATTATATGATTAGCATTGTAAGTGATAGGCTATTCGTTCAATAAAGAATATATTATTATATTGTAACTAAAGGATTTCCATTTTGAGAAACCCTGATCCGGCGAGCTATCCGCAATAATCCCATCGAAAATCGGTTACAAAATGGCGCCCGAGCAGGGACCTGCGAGATAACCCCGATTTATCACACAGACAGTTTTCGAGTGTAAGCACTCCCGGTGTAGAATAAGCTTCTTAACTTGAGATAGATTAGAATAGGACAGCTCTATTTAGAGTGACCGGCGAGATAGCGCAGACTAGTCACACAGGCAGTTTTTGAGTGTTAACACTCACCATGTGGACTCGCTAGGATAGCGTAGGAAAGCTATATTAAAAGTAAAATACATTGCAGCCGTGAATTATTGTGTGACATTCACTGAGTAAAGTCCATAAAAGTAGTTATAGAATAAAATAGAACAGTGATAGTAAAATGCCTGTCTCAGATCTAACCGCAACGACAGTGTATTTACTGCGTAAAGAGGTACTAATTCAGGAGCTGGAAGCTCGTGGGTTAGAGATCCAAGGTATTGTAGATGAGCTGAGGAAGCTCCTCAGCGAATCTCTTAAAGAGAAACGAACGTCTCAGTCCTCCGATGAGTCGAACGTGACAGGGACAACAAGCACCGAAACCCACACTCAGACCATGTCAAAAGAGTCTCGTGCGAATTTCAGTACTCAAACTGACCCTGATATAACTGACTTGCTCAAATATACACCGAGTAATAAAAGTCCGTCTTTCCTATGCCGACATAATGGACAAAGTTCGTAAATGGGCGGTGAAATTTGACCAAGATCAAGACCCCCTCGCCTTCCTCGAACGAATTCAGGAATTGGCCGACTGCTACGAAATACCCATCAACCAACTCTTTAAAACGCTCCCAGTGCTACTAACTAAGAATGCCTTAACTTGGTATAGGAGCAACCTAGAGAGATGGACAGAATGGACAGATTTCGTTGAAGAATTTAAAGCATTTTCCCTCCCACCTCGTTTTCACGATAGACTAGCCGAGAATATCCGAAGCCGCGTACAAAAGGCCGCAGAAAAGGCAAAAGATTTTGTTATAGCTATCCAGTCGTTAATACGAGGGCAGAGCGATTTATCACCCAAACAGAAATTAGAGAGGGTGTATGAAAATTTACGACCAGAGTACAAGCTGTACATCCGCAGAAGAGATATCTCTGATCCAGTAGAACTCTGACAGCTCACAGAAGAATTCGAACAGATCAAGTTAGAGCAACTTAAAGCCCAGAAATCCTCCACTAGCCGTACAACTTTCTTTCCTCGTGTCTTACCGATTAGAGAGACATACGCTCGAGAAGAGTATTGTTGGCGATGTGGAGAGAGAGGACACCTTTCACGGGATTGTCGCAATCCCCGCCGATTATTCTGCTCACGCTGCGGCCGAGAAGATATTCTGTCTCGAGACTGGAAGTGTCCAAAAGAGACCAGAAGACAGGGAAACGCTACCGGGGTGCCAGTAACACCGGGGGACCAGTTCAAAAACTACCAGCAGCAGTAGCGAATCACGATACTTTCTCAACATCGAGATTTTAGGAAAACCTCTCTTCGCTCTAATAGATACCGGCTCAGGGAAATCTTTTATAGGAGATGAACTGAAGAGCAGGATAGAGAGTCTCAAAATCCCCAGCCATAAGTGCAACGTGAAAACACCAGTTGGCAATGGATGTGAAGTGCCGATCACTACCTACTATAAACTTGACATTCGATGGAGAGAAAGCGACATGTCACATGCATTCTACTACATGCCCGGTCTCGATGAAATCGTCATTATTGGTGTCGATCTATTACAGAGATACCACATTAAACTATACCTATTAGGGATAGAAATGTTCCCGAATGAGGAAGACCTCAGTTATGGTACCGAGAGCAGTAGCCTGGCTATAGACACTCCCAAGGGACTATCTTCAGAGGATGAGCAAGCTCTTTCTGAATTTCTCACCGAAGAGCTCTCCCGATTTGATAGTATTCCAGGGTTAACACAAATAAGCGAACACCGAATCCGTATGAAACACGACCGTCCGGTTAAGCAACGCTATTTTCCCCTTAACCAGGCAATGCAAGAAGTAATAAATTAAGAGATTGATGAGCTGCAAGAGAGCGACCGAATTGGACCGTCTACTAGTCCCTATAGTTCTCCCATTGTGCTCGTAAGAAAGAAAGAGGGCGGATGGAGGCTGTGCATTGACTACCGTCAATTAAATGAGCACTCCATTAAGGACGCATATTTATTACCACAGATTCATGCCATTCTCGTTAAATTGAGAGGTGCGCATTATATATCTTCCATTGATCTTAAGCAAGGGTATTGGCAGATCCCACTCGCGAGTGATAGCCGACAATATACCGCCTTAACCGTGCCGGGTCGTGGTCTGTTCCAATGCAAAGTAATGCCATTCGGACACCATGCAGCCCCCGCCACTTTCCAAAGGACGCTAGATCAAGTCATTAGACCAGAAATGGAAACTTTCGCTTTCGCCTATCTCAATGATTTAGTGATTATTGGCCGAACTCTTCACGAACATTTAGAAAAATTGAAGATTGTTTTCGACCGACTCCTACAAGCGAACCTAAAAATAAATCCAGAGAAGTGTGAATTCCTCCGTGAGAGCATAAAATATTTAGGCCATGTCATCTGTCGCGAAGGTATACAGGCAGATCCCGATAAGGTAAGAGCTATCCGAGAGCTAAATCCCCCACGAAATCCGAGAGAATTACGCCGCTTTATTGGCATTGCCTCTTGGTACAGACGATTTGTCCCTGAATTCTCTACAACCACCGCACCCCTCACTAAACTACTGCGGAAAAATTCGAAGTGGAAATGGAAGGAAACTCAAGAGAAAGCATTCCATGAGCTTAAGAGAAAGCTCACCGAAACCCCCGTCTCATATGCCCCGACTTCACACAAACATTTGTGCTACAAACCGACGCTAGTCAAGATGGGCTGGGCGCTGTACTCTACCAGGAAATAGAGGGCAGAGAAGGTGTCATAGCTTATGCTAGTCGCACGATGAATGAAACCGAAAAGAGATACTCTGTAACAGAGAAAGAATGTCTCGCCATCCTATGGGGTATCAGGAAAATGAGACCCTACCTGGTAGGGTATCATTTTACTTTCATAGCCGATCATCAGTCACTCAAAGGACTCAACTCGATAGAGAGTCCGTCTGGCCGATTAGCTCGCTGGGCTCTTGAGTTACAGCAGTATGACTATTAAATCCGTTACCGTAAAGGAAAGCTGAACGTCGTCGCTGATGCTCTCCCCCGACAGCCCATATCCGATATAGCCATGTGCACCATAACCCCCGAGACCCCGAAATGCACATGGTACGAGCGGAAGCTTCACTCTGTACAAGAAAACTCCGCCGTACACCCCGACTTCCGGCTCCAAGAAGGGAATCTATACCGGCACATAAAGGGTGCATCTAACTACACTGACGACGACGCCACCACACCTATGCGTACCCGGCCCTCTCCGACAGAGAGTCCTAAAAGAGAACCATGACGATATTACCGCAGGACATGGTGGAATATCTAAAACAACCTGCCGAATTGCTAAAAACTATTATTGGCCCGGCATGTTCCGAGATATAGCTAAGTATGCCCGCTCGTGTGACTCATGTCTCCGACACAAAGCTCTCCAGCAGAAAACGGCAGGAGACATGAGAACCATGGGAAAGCATCAGCGCCAATTTCATAGGCCCACTGCCGCGATCAAGCAAAGGGAACACCGTGATCTTGGTACTACAAGATAAATTCACGAAATGGGCAAAGTTCGTACCACTACGAGATGCCAACACTCCAGTATTAATCCGAGCGGTCAAAGAGCGGATCTTCTCCCGCTTTGTGCTCACGAACATTCATCTACGATAACGGCCGACAATTTGTCAGCTCTCTGTTCCGAAATTTCCTACAAGAGCTTGGCAGACATCTTCGATTAACTCCCCCTTATACCCCCAGGCCAACCCGACCGAACGAACCAATCGTGTTCTAAAAGGCATGATATCCCAATACGTAGATAGGGACCAGCGAAATCGGGACCAATTTATTCCAGAGTTAATATTGGCTTACAACACGAACCAGAGTGATACTAATGGTTACTCTCCCGCTTTCCTGAATTTTGGAAGAGAGCCGAGGTTACCCAAATCATTGTCTCAGGAAGTCGGCGGGCCGACTCAGAACCAATACACTTCCCCCAACGAAAGATCGCAAAAACTTGCGGAGACCTTCGATATGGTTAGAATTAATTTAGGGAAAGCCTTTGGAAAACAGAAACACCACTACAACCTGAGACGGATAACTTGGTGTACCAACCTGGGAGAGTCGGTCTTACGAAAAGAGCAACGACTATCCTCCGTAATAAAACAATACTCCGCTAAGTTAGGAGCCAATTACGAAGGCCCCTATACCGTAACCAAGATTGTCTCCCCCGTAATTGTTGAGCTCACTGACGAAAGAGGCCGGATGACTGGAAAGAAACATGTCAAAAACCTCAAGTCATACCACCACCGAGACGACCCCACGAGGCCACCATCCTATAAAAGGCCAAGCAATCCCGAACAGAAAATCATTTCAAGTCCAAACAGATCAGAGGTCAGTCGAAGCTCTAGCCACAAAATGTGTGAACCAACCATCCGCAAGGCAACACGACCAGCCAAGATGACCACCGTAGCCGCCATCCGAACACTGCCCCGGGTTCCATCCACCAATACCGAGGGGAAGAAGAGGGTAAGGTTTGCCCCCATAGTACGTCCCGCGCCCGGTCCGACCGAGAAATTACCAGCCGAGTTTCCCCGACGCCGAAGGGAACTACGAAGAAGACGCTTCCCAGAACGAAGCCTGTACAGTCCTCAGTAGCCAGGAGGGTACCACCGAGAACCGACCTGCCCGGGCACACAGTTGAAACACCTCGTCCGATGGATCACCCCAACATCCACACTAGGAGGGACGTGTACCCCCCGTCTCTGATCAGGCCCCCTACCACCCAGCAGCCGAGAAGCCGAGACAAAATACCACCAATAACCATCCTAGTACAAAACCACCCCGAGAAGGTATTTGCACCAGCCCGACGCCGACTACAGATACTCCAACCCAAAGGCCGTAAGTGTAAGCTGACAACCCCGTTTGGAGCCGTTCGAGCCCGACGTCTTACGACCGGGACATGGATTCTCCGATGGCGAGGACTGGTGCGAGACGCCTAGGTTTATAAACGAGACCCCTCCCCCTTTATGCCTCATACAGACTATTTTTCGTTTTGTCGTCAGTAGAAATACCAGAAGATTACAGCATCCTCCCCCTTTCTAGTCATTGTATTCTGAAGTACTACCATTAAAGATAGAACTTATCCTGCCCAAACGCCAGAGTCTGTCAAACTGAACTTCTGGGTCGAATTGGTGCTGCTTTATCCATAAAATTCGACCGTTAGATATCTTCTACCCCCAGGTTATAAGTATAGAACCTCCGATTCCTTTCATTTCGAAGAAAGAGGGGGATGTAACGAAGTTACAAATTTAAAATCGAATTAAAGTATTTTTGCCCGCCACTGGGGTATTTAATTAAAACTTGAACTTAAGTTCAAATAACCACACCACTGAGGCATGCAAACAAGCTGCCATAGGCACAGCCTGCATGATCAGCACACCAGCATATGTACTAGTCAATCAAAAAGAAAAGCTTTTCAAAAGAGCTTGCAAGCTCTTTTATACTTACGCCAGTAGAAGCATCAGGAACTCAGCCACCGAGAAGCTCTGACCCCAGGCTATATAAAGCGTGCCATTCGCCCACAGAATTCAGTCTGATCAGCGAGCTCAACCAAGCAAATAGAACAGATTTTTTTTCTAGGGTACTGGTGGTGAGCTAAATTTCCGCACTAGCAAACCTGACACGTCGAGTGAAATAATCCCCGTGTCTTTCCCAAAATCCTGCGTTGAGGTTTGCGAGAAATATCCCCCTTGACATTGCACTGGTACGTCGTGTGAGAAAGCCCCGTACCATATTAGTCTGTATCCCCGCGTTGAGGGTTGCGAGAAATATCCCGCCTCGACATTGCACTGGTACGTCGTGTGAGAAAGCCCCGTACCATATTAGTCTGTATCCCCGCGTTGAGGGTTGCGAGAAATATCACGCCTCGACATTGCACTGGTACGTCGTGTGAGAAATGCCCGTACCATATTAGTCTGTATTCCCGCGTTGAGGTTTGCGAGAAATATCCCGCCTCAATATTGCACTGGTTCTTCGTGTGAGAAATCCGCGTACCATCCGTCTCCGTTAGAACTAATCGCACTAAGCTATTTTTTTGTTACTTTGGATACGTCGTGGGAAGAAACCCCGTATCCGGAAATCAAGCAGTTTTGAAATACTACGCGTCTCCCTCTCAGGTCTTAGTGGTAACATAGTATTAAACATAGACTAGTACATATCACAGACCTTAAGAAATTAGTTGTAGGATATTATATGATTAGCATTGTAAGTGATAGCCTATTCGTTCAATAAAGAATCTATTATTATTTGGTAACTAAAGGATTTTGATTTTGAGAAAACCTGATCCGGCGAGCTATCCGCAATAATCCCATCGAAAATCCGTTACTTCTTTTAAAGAGGTAGAAGAACGGCTCAATCGCACATACCTGCCTAGAAAAACTTACTAGGAACTGGTGAACAAGTTAATCACTACAAGGAAGTATCCTTTGGAAAATCTCACGGCACGAGTAAAACAGATGGTGGCAATCTTCAATGAGGCAGCAGAGTCCAAATACGGTGCCACAGCAGCACCAGCTGTAAAAACGCAGCGGGAAGATTTCGCGAAAAACGCACTAAATTCAGGAGTCAATACCCCTTATATGTGTCAGTACCTGTTGACAATGACCGACGGCACTGTAGATGAATTAATACAAAGAGCACTTGACATGGAACGTCTCCAGAAAAGTTCTCTATTCCTGCAACCTCCAGGGCAATTTCAATCAACTACAATTCAAAACACAATACCCCAATCAACGAGTGCACCAACAACACATCACGCCCAAATTAGCCAAATTAACTCATCGGCAAATCACAGCGTATCTAATCCTGGCATAATGCCATTCGCACAGGACCCCAAAACATGCCTAATAACCCATACATTCACACACCGTAGTCACAGTTTACACAGCTAACCGCAACGCCGAATATCAAACAGGAGCCTAGATCTCCTAATAAAAAATATAATGTACAAAATAAAGATAATTATATAAATAAAATAAATTGTAGTTTTTGTAATTTGAGAGGCCATACAGACGCCGATTGTCTGAAACGTAAAAATACGCCGTACTGTGTGAACTGTAAAATGTATAACCATGACATGTGTGACTGCACAAGAAACAACAATAGTTCCCAAAGACCACATAACAATAGTGGAACACCAAATCAACGTCCCCTGCAAGTTTCAAGTCGTAAAGAACTTGCCTGGCCTTTCCTTTGCTTTGCCATTAGGGTTTGAAACAGACAAGCTGCATTCTGAAAATGCAGTCAAAGTAAGAACACTCGCAGAAGAGGTGGAGTCTAAACAGGCTGAACTATCCACCTATAGTGTCTTCAAGGTTTCTCAAATGAGAAAAGCTGACTTCCAAGCTCCAAAACAGCTAAAGGAATGTGAAATGAGCTGTCTGGACGAACAAGAGATCGAAGAAATAAGGCACCACTTAGTTACCTTTAAGGAACCAATCCGCATACCAGCGTGCTGTCAAATTGTTATCGCAGTCGCGTTAAAAACGCAAGAAGAAATGTTTATTCCAAGAGATAAGCAACTAAAAGAAATGCTAGACAGCGGGATATTCCAGTCTAGTAAAAGCCCTTGGAATTCACCTCTACTAGTTGTCCCCAAGAAAGCGGGACCTGACGGTGAAAAAAGGTGGCGCGTCGTTGTCGACTTTCGTAAATTAAACGAAAAGACAATTGGAGACGCATTCCCGCTACCCAGAATCGAGGATATTCTTGACCAATTAGGTCAGGCAGGGTATTTCACCACTCTCGATTTGGTCAACGGCTATCACCAAGTTCTGGTCAACAAAAAAGATCGACATAAAACTGCTTTCAGCACAAGTTATGGGCACTACGAGTTCAAGCGTATGCCATTCGGGCTCAAAACAGCTCCCGCCACATTTCAATGCCTAATGAATTTCGTACTAACTGGCTTACAAGGCCTCGAATGTACCTAGATGACGACAACGAAAAGTTGAGAAAAGTCTACAAGAAGTTGAGAGAGAACAACTTGAAACTGCAACCAGAAAAGTGCCAGTTTCTAAGAAGAGAAGTTGTTTACCTAAGACACCAATGTTTAGCGAAGGAGCCCTACCAGACCCAAGTTAGATGGCGTGCGTCCAAACATTTCCTGTTCCCAGAACAGTAAGGCAAATTCAGTCATTTTTAGGACTTGCCAATTACTACAGGAAATTCATTCCAGACTTCTCCAAAATTGTACGTCCAATCACGAATTTACTCCGAAAGGACAGAGAAATGCCAGGAAGCATTTCAAAGCATAAAAAATGTTTTAATTCCACCACCAATTTTGATTTACCCCTCTTTTACAAAACCTTTTAATTTTACTATGGACGCAAGTAACGAGGCTCTAGGAGCGGTTCTTTCTCAAAGAGAAGTCGGAAAGGACCAGCCCATTGCATACGCAAGCCGCACATTAAACAAAGACGGAAGATATTACTCTACTATAGAAAAAGAGTTATTGGCTATTGTCTGGGCTATCAAGAATTTGAGGTGCTGTCTTCAAGGCCGGAAATTCACGCTCTATACTGACCATAAACTTCTCAAAGGTGTCTTCAATGTGATAGACTCTACTTTCCGTTTGGTGAGATTTCTCCAAAAATTATCTGAATTTGATTACAACATCGAATACAATCCCGGGAAGTACAACACAAATGCAGATGCACTAAGTCGCATCCCTCACGAATTAAGAGAAGACAGTTTAACCAGTACCTTAACGGTAAGAGCCCTAGTCAACCACACGAAGGACTCAGATGTGGAAGCAAATAATCCCCCAAAGAGGAAAAACAAGAAGAAATCCGCTCATTGTTTCGTCGTGACTCGCGCTCAGAAGCAAAAGGCTCAAGAGAATACAAATAGCTCCAGCACGGAGACAGAAGAGCACACGAAAGCAGCCCAAAACGAAATTCAAGGCAGATAAGACATCCGAAGTTATTACGAACCCCACGGAAATCCAAACAATCTAAAACGATTATCACCATTCTCCGTTCGGTGGCCATCAAGGTGTCACAAAAACTTACAAACGATTAAGAAGCAAGTATTGGTGGAGACACATGCTCAGCGACATTACAAAACATATTAAAAAATGTCCAAAGTTTCAGACGATGAAAGCATCTCCACAATATAAAATGCCAATGGTTATCACGGACATCGCAGAACAACCTTTCGACAAAGTTTACCTAGATATTGTAGCTCCACTAGAAGAGACCACCATCAGGTAACAAATACATCTTGACTTTCCAAGATAATTTAACAAAATTTGTCGACTGGTATGCCATACCTAACGCAGAAGCAGTCATAGTAGCACAAGTTTTCTTTGATGATGTCGTTACGCGCTATCGCATACCCAAAAAAATACTCACCGATCAGGGAACGAATTTCCCGAGTGAATTATTCAAAAGAGTATGTAAGCTTCTAACGGTAAAGAAGTTACAGACTTCAGCATACCGTCCACAGTCTAATGGAGCACTAGAGCGTGCACATAGACCCTTAATAGAATACCTGCGAACAATCGTAGATGAAAATCCCAAAACATGGGATCAATATTTACGAACCGCTGCATTCGTGTATAACAACAGTGTACACGAGTGTACTAAACTTACCACAATGGACTGCCTATACGGTTTCACAGCGGTTGTCCATCAAATTTAAAATGGGATCCCGAACTCGTTTATAATCATGAGAGCTATTATCATATACTGAAGTATAAGCTCCAAAAATCATATGCCACAGCACGAAAGAACTTATTGGCAAGTAAACAGCGCTCAAAGAGGTACTACGATAAGACAGTACGGCCCCTTTCTTTCCATGTAGGAGATAAGGTCTTCTTCAAGAATCAAAGCAGAAAACATATGATTTCTCAAATCTGGGTAGGACTTTATCAGGTAATAGAAATAACAAGTGATGTGAATACTACAATCAAAATTGGTAAACGTAACGTAACGGTACATAATAACCGTTTTAAACCATATTTCGAGTAAGAGCATGTCGAACAAAAATGCACCAGGTTGACTTGAAATTCCTACTTTAGCTTCCATTAAACCTCATTTCAATACCTCACTCAGAAACATTTGAGGTGGAGTCGTTTTTCCTCTTTCCCATCCCCAGTTTAAAACGGCACAATAAAAGTACAAATATACTTAAAGGATTGTTTTCTTCCTCCGAATTATCCACAGAAATGGCGCTACAATTCATCGTATTTGCCCTCTTCATCCAATACACAACAGGAGAAATCGCTGGAAAACCCTATGTAATGACCCAGCTAAATGGCTCGGGTATAATTTTCGAGGACCTAGGAAATCTCATGGTATATCATTACACCTGGGATGTCCTCACCGGGATAGATTTGGATGAATTAGATGCCCAGATAAAGGTAGCAGAATATGCAGAGCACTTGGTGCATAAACTCTGCATAAATATAACAAACCCAGAAGACCTGTGTAACGTGCAGCAACAACATATTCACGCTATAATAGACAGTGTACGAAAGCGAACGAACAGCATTGAGGAAATGATACCTGGACGGCGCAAGACCAGGTATTTATTTGACGGAATAGGCGGTGCTATGCATTACTTATTCGGCACCACGGACAGCAACTACGAGAAAGAAATATACAACAGATTAGATGAACTGGAATCAAATACGCAAGCCATGGCTGAGCTAGAGAAACAACAAATTAGTGTTGTTAAAACTACCTTGGAACAGATTCAAAAACCGCTGGATCTGCCAATAGATCGTCAACAAAAAATAGCACACCAGATAAGCGATCTCCACCATGTCGCCGATGACTTAACTGGGAGACAACTCAGACAAGAGACTATATCGAGCTTATTACTCTAAATCATCGAAGTCGAATATCGACAACAAGCCCTTCCGGATATATTAATGGCTAGTAGAACTAACCATATTCATCCACCCCTCCTGTATCCACAAAACTTGCTACAAATATATCGCAAAACAACCTCGAATTGCCCGAATGATCACAATTGTCTGTCTGTCCTATATCAGACTTACTCTAACAATTTTTAACCTACCAAAAATGAGGCCACAACAAATTCGATGCTATCCTGTACCCAAGTCAGCAAATCATTCATTAATTCCAGACGCTGGTTATGTATACTTTGCAAACAGTGCAAAAACACAGGAATTCCTCCTATTAAAAGGCGAGGACATGAAAAACTTTAAGAAAATAACAAGTAATTTGTAAGAAAACAAGTATGTAGGCCGCCGACTAAACACGCCCATAATAACGGCAGCAACAGCAAATGAATGTGCTATTAAATTATTGTATAACCCTTTTGTTGTGTATGTAACAATAAAACACCGAATGCTTGTTCATTCATGAGATTTATTAATACGTATAGTTCAAGTGTTCGGTTCAATGGTTGGTACTGGACTGCAGCTCTTATAACGTTTTGTCTGTGCTCGTGAAACTGGTGACCTCTGCTGCTAAATTATCTCTCTCGCCGCCATGGTTCCTTGGAATAATGCCATGGGTGGACCGGGTTCTTCTTGAGATTATTTTTTATTTTCGCACAGCTGTGGCATTGTCGACACGATTTTTCAATGTCGTTGTCTATGCCTTTCCACCAAACGTAGCATTTGGCTAATGCCATCATTTTGATAACTCCAGTATGAGCTGAATGCAATTCATCAAGAATCTTCCTCTGTAAAGATTTTGGTATCATTACGCGAAAACCTTAAAATATGCATCCATCTTGAATGGAAAAGTCGGTGGTGGGTTCGCCGAAGGGTAAGTGTTTTCCTGCTTGTAGGGCATTGTACATTTCAACACAATCTACATCTCTTTTTGTTGCGCTTTGAATGTCTTTCCAGGTTACGGGCAAAACTTCCATCTGGTTTATAAGAAACGAAGCCCCGTAATCCTGTTCAACCTCAACTGATGGCTTCTCGGTAGGGAATCTTGAGAGAAAAGCTGCATTTGCGTGGTTTTTTGTATCTTTTTGTACTTAATGTCGCAATTAAATCCAGACATAAAACTGGCATAATGTAAAAAAGTCTTAAGGCAGAGGTAGGCGGCAGTTCTTTTTGCGGGTGTAGAATTCGCGTCAATGGATTGTGATCCGTTAGTAATGTAAATTTTCTGCCATAGCAGTACAGGAAAAACTTTCTTAGCCCCCATACTATCCCTGCTTCTTCTTTATCTATTTGCGAGTAATTCGCTTCGGCTTTCGGTAGGGAACGTGAGGCGAATGCAATCGGTTTTTCTGTTCTATTTGACATGATGTGCGAAATCACTGCTCCGAGACCAGTGCGCGACGCGTCTGTTGCTAATACGAGGGGTAAACTTGTATCAAATGGGGCTGAGGTATGCTTATTTGTGACACTTTTCTTTAACTGATGATAAATCTTTCGCAGTTTCTGCTCCATATATCTTCGACGCGCTTCTTAAGCGAGTCATTAAGGGGTTTTAATTTGCCAGCCAAATTTGGTAGGAACTTTTGGCAGTAGTTTACTAGCCCCTACAGATGTTCTCAACTCATTGAAGTTCTCTGGCCTTTTACTATCCACAATACCTTTAATCTTATCTGGAACTGGCTTAATGCCATTCTTATCGATAACATGACCTAGATATGTAATAGAGTCGAAAAGGAACTGACATTTACTCCTATTTACATGTATTATTTATTTGTTTATTTAATGTGGCTTCATAATCAGCAAAAAGACGAATCCTGCCATCTTTTTTTCACAACAGGAACTACTGGCGTACCCCACGGTGAGTAATTCACCTTCTCAATAATGTTTGCTGCTTATAGACGAATTATCTTGTCTACTTTTAACTCCTTTAATGCGTAAGGAACGGGACGCGGTCGTAGAAACAGTGGTTCGGCATTTTCTTTCAACTTCAAAGAACATTTTGAGTTTGGAATTTTTAGATATTCAGATATTCTGTCAATAGATGGTTAATCTCTCTTTTGTATTCGTCTTGTGACATTGAGTAGGAATCGACATTATGTATCTCGCTGAAATCTATCTGTAATTTCCGAATCCAGTCTCGCCCTAATATAGGTTTAACATTTTGAAGTAATATGTAAATATTTCCACTGCTTCTTTGTTACACGGACGTCATTTGTACGCCACATGTTCCTAATGGATAAATTATCTCCCCTGTGTAAATGTTTAATTTTAAGGATGTAGCTTCTAATTTCTTATTTATTTTAAGTTCCTTGAAAGTTTTCTCTGGTAATGCTGTAACAGCCGCCCACGTATCAATTTCCATACTGCACTCGGTATTATCTATCTTAATCTTTTTAAGTATCTTATCTGTCTGTACTAAATTGGATGTAACCACGTCATAGATGTAATAGTCTTCTTTTGTCTCTGATTCTATATGCCCCTTCTAACACCTTTTGTGATACATTTTGTTTGCTCAAACAAACACTTTCAACGTGCCCCCTTTTACGACATTTATTGCACTTCAGATTTTGTTGCCTACATTCATTCGCCCTGTGGTCTGGTTTACCACATTTAAAACACTTTCCCTTAATCTTTCCTACTAGAGAAGAGGAACTTCCTCTACTCTCTATATTTTGCCGTTTCTGTATATCTTTTTTATAGTATTTGCCTTTCTTATCCTCACCTAGTAGATTAGCCGATTGAGCTTGCCCCGTAATTTGTATACTCTCCGAATTTGCTGCTTCAATCGATAAAGCTAATTTTGCAATATCATCCAGACTGCTTGACGATTTTTCTTGTAACAATCTCTCTCGTATGTATATCGCTGTCACGAATACCGCGAATAAATTGTGAACGTAAATGCGTTGAAATCTTCGATTTCGAACAATGCTCGCAATTGAAGTTGCAATATGTAGCTAATCTCTTGAGCTCAGCTTGGTATGTAGCTATACTCTCGCCACCGTGTCGCAAACATAACGAAAATTTGTGCTGTTTAGCCACTTCAATTGGATTCGGGTAAATGTGGTTTTTCAGAAGAAGTTTTAAATACTTATATTTCTTAGATTTCAGTAGATCGGTACTATAATTAAAATTGTCTTCGCACGGACACGGGTTTGCAGATGTATGTAAAATAATGAACGGCAGTTAATTTAATGAATGGGATTGTCTCATTGATTTTTTTGTGTTGCTTACCAATTCCTTTCAATGTCAAGTATATATGCCCGTGTTACATGTAGTTTATTCAGTCACATAAATTATTTGCAATTATCATAAAAAAAAATAATGTAATGTAATGTAATAATGTTTCTGCAGTGAGCGGTTATGTATTGTAAGCATGTAAAGTGTGTGTCCTGTTGTACTGTAAATTATACCTCACGGCCCAACTTTGTCGGTTGATGTAAATGGTGAAATATTTTAAATTTTGATTGCACTGTAGATTCTCTAATCCTCGTCGTCAGTTTATGTTGTATATGTAACAATAAAAAACCGAATGCTTGCTAATTCATGATATTTATTAATACGTATAGTTCAAGTGATCGGTTCAATGGTTGGTACTGGACTGCAGCTCTTATCACGTTTTGTCTGTGCTCGTGACGCCGGTGATCTCTGCTGCTAAATTATCTCTGCGCTCTTATCTCCGATAAGAGCGCATAATGAGTATGTTTGCTTTGGCTCCAACACCTTTAAATGAAACGCCCAATTGCAGGTTTAGCGTACAAGCTCAACAAAAAGGCATGTTGATAAAATTAAATAAGCCCAATGCGTGGCTATTTTCATTTATCACCTCCACGCTGTTAAATATCACATGTCCAGATCAGTTCGTGATCTCCAAAGTAGAGGGACAGGGAATAATTGAAATATCTCAACAATATCAAGTGCAAATAGGTGACAAGGTGCTCAAATACGAAGGTAAAAATAAACACCCACTCAAAATTATTCACCCGACGCAGTTTTCCAAATTGGATCATTCTCTGCTCAACCTAAGTTTGGCCGAAATCTTACCCGAATCTCTAAAATCAACATTTAGTACAAATGGAGATTTTAACGGGCACGATATCAACAAATCAGTCTACAAAGGCGCACATTCATTGGAAGAAATCCAAAACAAAATCAGCAAATACCAAGAGAAAGTATTAAGTAGAAACTCCCATATCCTATCCACAACCTCTCTCTCATTTACGAGCCTACTAGTTCAGGTCATAATGATTGTTGTGGCAGTGAAACATCTACACACTGTTGTCATCAAGATGAGACAACAAAGGACGCAATCACAAGGTAACCCCGAAATCTCAACAGAGGGAATCCATAAGGAGGAGCGAACACACTCCCCAAAATAGTTTGAAGCGAGAACGATCGCTTCCTAGAACGAAGTCTGTTCAATTGGTTTAAATCGGCTCAAAAGAATACTGGCACTGTCAACATCGATCAACAAATCAATTTAAACAATGTTAAACGTTATACAAGCAAACCAAACCAAAACTGGTTAAATAAACAAAAAATAATAATGTATAAAGAGCATGCATGACAGGCAGTAAGGCCGAAATTGGTTATGTACTATATATATACACATACGTATATATATATATAAAAATAAAATGACATTAGAATTAAATATAATTAAAAAATAAATAAAAAGGATAGAAATAAAAAAGCATTGAAAAATAAAATAAAATAATGAAAGTTGAAAAATGCACAAAATATATAAATTAAAACTAAAATGCCTTTGTTAAATAAAATAAACAAAGTAATAGAACTAAAAGAGAAAAGAAATTACAATTACATAACAATATAAGTTAGATCGAAAAAATAAATATAAATAGATAGGAAAGAAAACGTTAGAATTAAAGAAAAATCCATATAAAGGCAAAATTACATATGGCTACTAATATTAATAAAGAAAAAAGAAATGTGTTTTAACAAACCTAAAATTAAAAAATTAAAATAATAAATTATGATAACGTCTGGTGTTAGAATAACAACACCATAACCAATAAAATAGATAGTAGCAAAATACTAGATAGGAAAATACTTTTACATTGTCTACACTAAAAGTGTATAATTAGCAAAGCAAAACCAATAATGTAGTAGAAAACAATAGGGTAACACGAAAAAAAAACAAACAAAATAAAAAATTCAAATGTAAAAACGCAACCGAACCGACATAGAACCGCTTGAGTGGTATTCCCTAAGCCGTACCACGACCTCGGGTTCCAATAGATGTCTTGATCAGATGTAAGTGAGGGATACTTCGGGCGAGTTGAAGCCAGCAGATCTCTCTACAGATTGTCTGTATACACCGGTAGTAGTTGGCGTAGGATAGTAGTTCGGTTTGACTGGATATATTGAGGAAGTTGTATACACATGAATGAGTGCAACAACACAGTTGTCAGTATAACAACCGGATAATGTAATCTTGAATTACGATGTGCGACTAAAGGTGTTATCGTTAGTCGGTTTAAATCAGTCTTCTGCAAAGGAAACGATAGCGGTTGAAAAGATCATAAATGACCAGTTGACCCTATGTCAAACTGGTCAAACCTTGACAGACCACTTCTGTCGTTACGGTAAATGAAGTAAGCCTTATTAAAACTGGTCAAGCCTGACAGACCACTTCTGTCGTTACGGTAAATAGAGTTAGCCTTATTATTCAGTTATTATACATATCGTCGGTCAACCAATATGCATCCTCAGTTAATAGCTAGTTGAGGCGTTGTTGACGAAGATAGGTGAAGCACCTAGCCAAACTGGATTGTCAAATTCTATCGTGTTGATAGGTTGTCTCAACCTATTTTTAATTTAAATGATATAAACTTTTATAGTAACAAACAACAACCTATCGATACAACAATTCTGACGAGAGTAATTTTCTTATGTTCTAAATCAATTTCTATGGTTAAATGCTAAAGCTTGCCAAACTCAACAAAGTATTTCTAGCTGAGAATTTAATGAAATAAATTATGTGATTTACACAGTGGCTGGTCAAGCGTTCAGAAAGGAAATGTTGACGAAACACAGACGCGTCGCCTCACCTCCACCCAATACTAGTACCCCAATAATAGTTAATAATGAAGGGAATATACTTATATTACTCCAAACTAATATTTAACAAAAACTAACCAAAACCGAGAATCTAATTAGTATCGATGAAGATAAAAATTGAAACAAGAACACTCCTTCGAAAATTGTAAACTTCCGAATCGCGAGCTTGTTGGAGCATAGGATACAGGCCAAATTAGAATCAAAATTCATCTTCAACGTCGTATGCATAAAATATAAACGATGATACAATACTGAATCTCAGAGCTTTCTAAAAATCAAATGCCAGCGAATAAAGCCACTCCAGAATCTCTAAAAAGAAGAGATTTGGCCCGTTCTTTGTTTATTAGAATCGCCACCCCGAATAACCTATTAAAAGCAAGCTGTTGCGCCCCTTTTGGGCAACTGGACGAGCGAGTACTTCTCGACGAAATGGAGGAAGATCACCTGCCCTTTCCTGGGTAATTTGTGCAAGTGGGTGTATATAAAAAAAAAGGCAGTCACTTCACTTTCAAGTTTTTATTTTAATATAATGCACTTCTATTTTAGTACGAAATGATCCTACACTTTCAAGATTTATTTTAATGCACTATAGAATTCAATATCACCAAATACAATACACACTTCTGTTTAATTTATATTTTTATTCCATTAGCTGTTAAGATTCCTTACCGTTGGTCGGGGGAATCGTAGCAGTAGTTGTTAGCCTTTTAATTTTAAAAAATAGACTGCCTCGATCGTACAAATGATGGGAAATTTATACTGATGGGTTACGCCATCTTCTCATGATCAGTAGCTGAGTATTTCATATTTACTGGAAACCACGCACCTTCACCTTAAGTTTCCAGCGAATCGCAGACGCAGCTAGACATTTTGAGTTTACCCCTCCGGGAAATTCTTATGGGAGTTAACGAGAATCTCTTCGATACTCGTTCTTAATTTATGTTTCTTCCTATCAGTTTTCAAGTTTACCCCACTGAGAACGTTTGAAAAAAGTTCTTGAGTACTTATTGCTTTCGTTGCTTTCTTAAGACATTCCCCTCCGAGAATGCTTGGAATGTTTTCATGTAAACAATTCCATATATGTACATAATGTCTCAGTGGCCCAGTTGAACATATGTTGAGGTTTTTGACTGAGAAAGAGAAATTGTTTACTGCACTCATTTGTTGTGCAATTTGATACGCTCCATTGTTTGCAATTGGGCGTTGGTATTTCCTCATGCTTGAGGAAATAGAACATTTGGTTGCGTCATGGCACACAATTGAATTTTAATGTTTTGTGTTGCTTCATGACAGTATTTCTAAGATATTTTTACGGCCGCATTTTCGATATTCTTTTGTAAATTGGCTTGACTCGTGTTTTAATGTCTTGCATGGCACATATGTGCCTTTTAGTCTTTTGTATTTATGTCTCTCCTCTAGGGAAAGTACGCATCCTTTCTAGGGAATGTAATGAGTGGTCTTGGTATACTGTTAGTATGAAAAAAGGGGTGTTTTGGGGCCGCCACTCTTTACACCATCCCACTAGGAAAGTAAAATTCAGAGAATTTTCGAAAGAGAAAGAAAAATAGGTGTGTTTCACCTCTGGTATTGGCTAATTGATCAGAGAAGACGCTTCTTATTTATTACATTGCTGTTCATTTACCTTCATAGTGGTAATTTCTTATCTTATTATTCTTATTAGTCTAACTATGCAATACTATAAAAACAAAAAAAAAATGGTAACTAGGCGCTAATTTAGTGTTTTCTACAGTCTTTAACTTTGGAGCAAATTTTATATTTAATAGGTTTTTAATTACGCTAATTTAGCATTTAGTTTAAATAACATTGTATTTAGAGGAAAAACAAATGAATTACGCACTATCTTGAACTTAAATAATTATTTTCTTGTATTATGTATGAATCATAGCGCTAGGGGCTATGTTAAAGAAGCTTTATTAGTGCTTTTTTGTTTTTTGCTATGTGCTTAACTAATATAGTTTGATATATATATAATTATTATATTAATTATAATAAAAAAAAATTCCTTATGATTTCCTATTTTTATTGAAATCCTACAATTTTAAAAACTCTCTTTCTCTCCCCTTTGTTATATAACAATAAACATCTTTGTGTACGAGCTTTTTTTTTTTTTTTCTTTTTTCTTTTTTTTTTAGCAGCGAGTGTGCTTTGGTTTGTGCTTTTTGAATTTGTTGGCCTTAACCTTGTATAATTAAGCGGTACATTGTCAAGTTCAATAGACGGGCTTTCTGTGTTCATGTGTTGTGTATTGCGTTTTTTTATAAGCTTGTATACGCTGAAGGTAAGCATTATAGCTGCAAGTAGGTATAGTATAGCGTAATGATGGATGATATCCGGAATTATTTTTTCGTGTTTAAATTGTTCTTGTTGTTTTTACTCTTTTATAGCGGCACTGAGTTGTGATAACTCTTGATCGTCGTGGAACTTTATCACTCGGACTTTAGATTGCATGGTGGCTTGCTGTTGTGTGTATGTAGGTATTTCGTAGGTAAGATTGATAGATGGTAAGTAGTGGCTGTTTGGCTCGAGTTCTTTAATATTGTGAGCTTGGATTATCAGATCTTTGGTACGCAGGTAGCATCCTATGGATAATTCGACCACACCTGTGTTCTTTAAGTGATGAGGGGTTATTTCACTGTTGCATACAGTAAAAACCACTACTAGCCCTTTCATAGAGAAAGCCATTGGTTGGGTTGCGAAAGTTGGATCCAGAAATCCAATTTTAGAACTGTTTGAATTTCACAGTGAGCAGGAATAAATTTTGAATGTTTGAGTAGGTCAATCTCACATAGATTATTGATTGAGTGTACATTAAATATCGGGTGTACGATGCGACAAAGGTCTGATGTTTGGCAATTTTGTAAATCGAAATTATTTAACGAATAATAGTGCTCTCTGTTATATTCTTTTACTAGATAGTTGAGAAAAGGCTTTATGTAAGCGAAATTTTCTTTATGTGGTGTTGGAAATGGATATACCTTCAGTAATTGGTAGTTTTCTCTGAAAGGTAAGGGGAGTTTGAAGAGAAAAATTATTTTATTATTAACAACTGCTGTGCGTACGTTATTAACTTGGTAGATCTGTAAGAGATTGTTTTTGTACGTTTTGGTACCTAATCATCATTACAGTTGTTAGAGAGACAAGTGTCGCCGATTCCATCGTGATATTTTGTTTAATATTGTCGCTAGTTAAACGATAGCTTGCTGACATAAGACTCTCTAACTTCTTGTCTATGTGGATAAATTGTTCCTTTATGGCATAACGGGTTTTCTTAAATATATTTATTGTGGTATCTAAGATCAGTGTTTGATTCTTAATCAAATCTAATAAATGATCCCCATTGTCTCGGAGATTTTCTATGTGTTGGTTAATTTGGACTGCATCGTCTTCTCCAAAGTGCCGAAAAGAGTTTTACTGAGTGTACCTATACCATTGAACACTCAGCGTTTATATCTGTTGTTTTGTTTTGTTAATAATAGTGAATTTTATCTAAGAACGCGTGTGAGTGTGTTTAATTGATGTGTAATATCGCCACAAAGAGGGAGTTTGTTATGTTTGTATTCTATTACGTTACAGAGTTTCTGAGCTGATTCTGTACAATTTGTTAGTTTCGCAAGCTCGAAATTGAAATGTGTTAGGTCGTAATACACTATTACCTGCTATTCGTTGCTCTACAGGCCCACGCGTCCTACTTCCTCAAACTAAATTCCAGGATTTGGTTCTAGTGGGGTGATTTTTAGTGAGCAGTCTGCTGCTGGTACACAAGCACAAAGTACGAGAACGGTCATCAGGGAGATGGTCCTGAGATAAGAGTTTGGATTAGGCTTCATTCCAAAAATAGTTTTAGATTGTTATTATGTACAGTCTTAAGCTTATTCCATATTTTAATTGTAGAATTTTCGGTGGAGTTCATTTTTACTATTTCGTAGGGGCCTGTCAATAATGGAGATAATTTATTTTTTCGTGTATAATTTTTTAATAGAACCTTGTCATTGAGACAAAATGCTTTTTCTTTTGAGGTTTTGTCATACCATACCTCCGATTTGGCTTTGGATTTAATTAGGGTTTCTTTGGCAATCTTGTGATTATGCTGTAGTCTGGCTTTTAATTCATTATTATAATTATCATAATTATAGCCTAAACTAGCATCTAATTTTGCTATTGAGGGTATTCTCGGTGGATATCCTTATACAAGTTCATACGGGGTGAAATCTGTATTGGTGTGAATGCTAGTGTTATATACATGCATAGCATAAGGCATCCATGTATCCCATGTCAACGGGTCACCGTTTACGTAATGACGTAAATATTCTGCCAACGTCCTATGGCTTCTTTCTAAAGCACCATTAGTTTGGGGATGATAAGGCGTTCTTTGTAATTTCTTTATATGGAATAATTTAGACATTTGTATAAACATTTCACTCAAGAAATAGGAACCTTGATCCGTTAGTATGGATTCCAGGATTCCGTGCCTACAAACAATGTTTGTTACAAAAGCTTCGGCTACTGTACGAGGTTCTGCATTATGTAATGGTATAGCCTCTGTATATATTGTGAGATCATCCTGAAAGGTTAGGAGGTATTTATTACCTTCATGACTCACTGGTAATGGACCAACAATATCTAGAGCGATTCTCTCGAATGGCTTAGAACTGGTTGTAGTAATTTTCATTGGCATTCTGGGATTTTTGCTCAATTTATTGGTTTGGAAGGAACACACATTTTTATGTATAATTCTACATCCCGTGTTATACCTGGCCAATTATACTTTGTTTTGATCTTCTTTAATGTTCATGTAACACCTTGGTGACCACCTTTAGGCCCGTTGTAGCATATTCCAATTATTTCCTTCTGTTTTTCACTATCCGTGACAATAATAATTTGTGAGAGGAAGAGAGTTACATGGATTTTCTCAAATACTAACGAGATCAGTGTTTTGAGCTCGAAATGCATTCTACTATCACCTTTTGGGATTGTAGTACGTTTGCTTCACAATATGTCTGGATGCTAATCATGATGAAGCTTTTTTATTTAGGTTTATTTATTTAATTTATACCAGGCAGAGAACTGCCAAACTTACGGTTTTTATGGCTAAAGAGCCTCTGTGACCTTTTTATTTGATGGCAGGTACTTTCCGATCTTTTATTAATATGGCAGAGTATGCCGCTGTTTTATTTTTACTGGCAGGGTATGCCTATATATATATTATGGCAGAGTATGCCGCTGTTAGGTAGTCCTTTTAGGCTTTTGGGCAGAGTATTCCGCTGTATATATTTACTGGCAGATTATGCCGATATTAGGGTGAGAATCAAAGAAACACCTTGATGAATGATTTAATTCTGAATTTTATTCAATTGTCACAGGTCATTTATACAGGTGACTTCCCTATACAGTGCTTATACTAAAGGTGGGGATTATTGCAGGATTGCAATAATTGAATTAAACATATTTTGTTGTGTCAGCTTATCTGATCACAAGTCATTTGAATTTTCGTGTAAAGCGATGACCTCGGGTATGAATATTTTATCAATCAAGAATTATGCTTGCATAGCGGAATTTGCTTGCTTTGCAAATTCTTCCTGGGGTCGTACAAACTTTGTTTATTTTAATTATTTTTCGTTATGATTTTTGTTTGTGATTCTTGACCGTGGTAATGGCTTTACATCCTCACCCTTAAAAGGAGAAAAAAAGGTTTTTCGTTAATGGGCAAAAAAACATTTTTTTTTGTTACCTACACTTATGCATATCATTAAATTAAACATGTTCTAAATTATATATATTATTTTTGTACGCTATTAATTATTTTTATGAACTTAATGCCTTATATTTATTGATTATCTTGAAATAATACCTTACTTAAATTTACATTTTATCAACCTGTTCTTGTGTACGTTTTTGGGTTTTTCTTTTGTTAAGATTGTGGAGTTTACTCCTTTTCGTTTAATGTTTTTAAATAGTCCGTCGTAAGGACTTTCATATTTCTTCCTGGAATTAATTCTATACGTAATCGTTGACGTTGAAATTCGACATCGAAATTCTTCTAATAGCTCCTTGTTTTTTTCATGAGCTCTTTTTAGCCTTACGGCAAGTTCTTCTGCATAGCCGTGTATGCTATCTATTTGTTCCCTACTTTTCAGAATATCTGCTGGTAGTGTTGCTATTTTTCCAAATACTAATTCGAATGGTGTATAACTTGTATCTCTGTGTGGTGTTGTATTGTAACAGAATACATAGTATGGAATTAGTTCATCCCAATTGTCTTCTTCTGAGAATGTTCTTAAGTATTCGTTTAGTACTCTATGGTTTCTTTCAATTGGTCCTAGAGTTTCGTGATGGAACGGTGTGGACGTAACATGTTTTATGTTCAGAAATTTGCAAATATTTTTAAGTAGTTCATTTACAAATTCTGTACCTCTGTCAGTTTTCAATGTTTTGAAGCATCCATACTTTAGAATGAATCTTTCAACTATTGTCTTTGCTATCGAGGATGCTTCTTTGTCTCCATTGGATGTGCCTCAACGAATTTTTTCAATTCGCATTGCAGTGTCAGAAAACCGTTTGACATTCTTAGTGGTCCTACTGTGTCAACTGTTATCACCAGAGGTTCTTTTGTGTATTTTTTGAATTTGTTCTTCGCACATTTATCACACTTATTTATGTACTCCTTTAACATTTTGTTAAGGTTTTTCCATATATACCTTTGCTTTAATTTGTTTATGCAGCGTTTAATTCCAGCATGTCCACCATGTATGCTGTCCTGGTATTCTTTTATTAATTCTAGTTTTCTCTTTGGATCTTTTATCCTTATTAGGGGTTCATAAAGTAATATCTTCAATGGAGTAGCCTTACCACGTTTATTATTTTGCTGCAGCTTACTGAATTTCTTTTTATATTCATCTATTTTAAAATGGTTAAATATAGCATCGTCTTTTGCGAGTGCTAATTCTTTAATATTATTCTCGTTATTTTTTTGTATCAGCTTCTCCAATATATAACCAGAGTTAAATATGGGATTATCGCTGTACTGAATGGTTACCCCTTTCTAAGTTATATATATTTCTGAATGGTTACCCCTTTCTAAGTTATATATATTTCTGGCAAACTTTTATTTATCGCATTCTCTTTTGAGTACGCTGTATCAAATTGTATTTTTTTTATATTTCTTATGTCGGAGATGGATGTGCATTTCCATATATAGAGTTGGTCTGATTTTACGTTGTCACTTTTCCCCATTCCGTTTTGCTGCTTTTTCGCCATATTACGTGCGATAATGTTTATTTGTTTCGGTATCATTGAGTTTAATTTTTCAGAGTACATTTTTATTCTTGACAGGGCATCTGCGTTTGTATTCATTTTTCCCTGTTTATACACAATTTCAAAATCATAGTCCATTAGGTCTAAACGAATTCTTGTTAGTTTCGAAGAAGGATTCTTATGTGTGAAGAGGCTGACGAGATAGGGTCTAAAGAAATTGATTCCCCAGTGTATAACAAGCAATTCTTTTTCGATTATCGATTTGTTTAACTCATGCTTGCTCAACGTCTAACTTGCTTAGGATATCGGCAAATCTTGTCCTATCTCACCTTGTGAGAGCAGTGCTCCAAGTGCAAGATTTGAAGCATCCGTTGTCAGGACGAACGGTTTGCTAAAATCTGGATATTGCAGGACTGGTGAAGTTATTAGCTTTGCTTTGAATATTTCGAAAGATTTTTTACAATCTTCTGTCCAAAGGAACTGTGTATTCTTCTTTAGAAGTGCATTGAGTGGTCGTGCTATTTCTGGAAAATTTTGTATGAACCGTCCGTAATATTTGCAGAAGGCTACAAATCGTCGTACGTCATCTACATTTTTTGGTATAGGGTACGTCTTTATTACTCCATGCTTGCTGGAATCCGCTTTGACTACATTCTTTGTTATTAGATGACCCAAATATAATACTTCTGGTTTTAGGAAGTTGCACTTGTTTGGATTGAGCTTCAGGTTAAACTGCTGAAGTCTTCGTAACACTCATTCTAGGTTTTGATTATAATGATTGTTGAGGCTGCATCCATGTATTATTATGTCATCGACATATATAAATGCGCCGTCATCCAGACCACTTAATGCAATTGAGAGCATTCGCTGAAAACTGTTCGTGGATATTTTCAGTCCAAAAGGTAATCTTTTAAATTGGTAATGTCCTTGATTGGTTGAAAATGCTGTTAGTTTCCTTGAGTTTTCTTCTAGTTTTATTTGGTGAAACGAATTCGTCATATCAAGCGTTGAGAAGTATTTTGCTCGTCCTAGTCTGTCTAGGATGTCTTCTAATCTTGTCAGTGGATATTTGTCGTCGATCACTTTCTTGTTCACTTGCCTCAAATCTACAACTAGCCTCCATTTCTTTTCTTCACTTGATTTTTTCGGTACTATCAGGAGTGGTGAGTTGTATGGGCTCA
This sequence comes from Dioctria linearis, assembly GCA_963930735.1. Classification (NCBI taxonomy): domain Eukaryota; kingdom Metazoa; phylum Arthropoda; class Insecta; order Diptera; family Asilidae; genus Dioctria; species Dioctria linearis. The sequence goes on along the minus strand of OZ005740.1, from coordinate 149,712,543 downwards.
CTGAAGATTCAACTATATCATTTCGTATTAGATTATTGACTTCTTTGTTTATTTCGTCAATTTGTGAGTGCGGTAGTCTATAATTTTTTATGTAGACGGGGTTATTGTCTATTGTGTTTATATTTTGTGTATAGAAATTATTCGTCGTTAACCTCTCGTCTTCTAAGTGAAATACTTCTTGATATTTTTTGCAAATTCCCTTGATCGAATTTTTTGCATTTTCGTCCAATCCTTCCAACTTTAGTTCTTTCAACAATTTGTTAAATCGTCTATCAGTTTTATCTTTTCCCTGGTTTATCTCTCTCTTTCGTGATCTTATTATCTTATAGTCTTTCAGCAGATGTATCTTCGCCTCAAATGGTTTTAATTTCACCATGTGGTTATGGTGTTCAGCAGTTTTATATGTTGGACTCCTTTTCTTGGTATAATTGTATTATTCAAAAATGCTCCTTTTATCAATTCTTCACCGCAGACTATGCTATCTTCTGTTATGTCGAGTGTTATTGCTTGGATAATCTCTGTTCTTGCTGGTATAGTAATTTCATCTCTGAATTTGTTTATCATGGGTATCGTAACATCGTCATTATTCAAGTTCGCAGTTATTGTAAAGGTTTCATAATCTATTTTGCATAGATATTTCATCAGGAAATCTCTTCCTAATATTCCATGTGTGCTGAATGGAGTTTGTGAATCCACTATGTGAAATCTGTGTTCTATGACGTGTTCCTCATACGCTAACTGCAATTTAGCTGTGCCCAAGGAGTGCGTTTCATTATTTGTTATCCCAGTTATTGTACACAAGTCACTCCTGTTTATTTCATGGTTTAGTGAATTTATTTTACAAATTGAGATGTCTGCTCCAGAGTCAATGAGGAAGTTTAATTTAGTCTTTGTGCGTTTGTCCGTCAGCGTTATATAATTTGTTGTACAACTTCTTATGTTGTATATTTTTAGACTTCGTCTTATTCTGTTTCTTGCTGGTTTCGTCCTGGACTTTGCGCATTGCTCGCTTAGAAAATTTATCTGTCTGTGGGAGTTTCTGGAAAAAATTCTTCCTCTATAGTTTTGGTAGCTATCCTGCCAGCCATTATTTCTATTCTGGTTATTTCTTTGGCTACTACTGTAGTTGTTATTCATATACCCTCTGTTATCTCAATGATTGTTTCTGTTTTGGTACATGTTATTATTGTTTCTGCAGCTATTTGCATTGATATTTCCATTGCTGTAGTTTCGGTAGTCTCTCATTCGGATATTACTTTCATTTTGCCGGTTACGGAGATTTCTATTGAAACTAAAAATTGTTGTTTCATCTGTTAGAGGTTATTCAATCTGATTTGCCAGACTTATCGCGTCGTTTAGCATTTTTGGTTGTGCGGCTAGGATGGTTGGTTTTAGTGAATCTTTCAGCCCATTTTGAAAAGTATTTAATCAGATTACCTCTCTGTGTTCTTCACCTATTCGTTTATTTGTACTTTGTTCAGGTCCGCGACTATCTCTAGAATTTTGTCTGAGAAGTCCTGGACTTTTATAATCTGTTATTTGCAATATAATAATCTTTGTTGCAAGTTTTGTGAGCTGTCTCTTGTTTTGAAAGCTTCTGTCAAAACTGTTTTTAGATTTGTTAAAGATGTCGGTTTGGCAACTGCAGACATCTTGTTTCTGACTTTTTCGCTTAGACGCGCTAGCCATACGAATTCAATGAGTTGTAGCTGCGCCTCAGTCTTTAGTGTTCTTCCGTACATATCTACGAGACTTGGAAAATTGCATAGATCTTTTGTATTGCCTCTGTAGCGGCCCTCGTGTCTCCTGTGCCAGAGCCACTACTTTCTTTTGAATGCAATCTTTATGTCTGGTCAATGGATAACGCCCGGTTTTATTTAAACTTTTATTTAATAGCTATCTATACATTAATTTTAATTACTACAAAATTAATTCTCAAATATTTTGAATTCGATCGATCGCGGGGCGAAACCACTGGTATGAGACTTGTAACTCGACTGTAGTTTGTTCTAATGATTTTGCGCACTCGTCGCCCGTATCGCGTATATAGGTTGCTTCTGTGTGCTGGTGTGTTATACAATAGGAGTTATTTAGCACTGGTTACGTTCAGAGTTAGTGCTGCATGTTGCGTTCGTTTAGATTATCCAGCGAGTCTCCATACACTCCCCTCCTAGCGTAGCGGTTATTTATATGAAAATCTTTTCTTAAAGGTTACGGTTTTTTTATTCTTCATCTAAAGTTTGTTCGAGCAGAGGACCTCGTCTTCTGCAATATGTGCGGGTTTTAATCTGTCTATTGAGACCGATGAATTCTTTCCGTTTATATCTATTACGAAATGTTTTCGAAATCTTCTTAAAACTTGAAAAGGGCCCTCATACGGTGGTGTTAGCGCTTTGCGGAATCTATCTGCTCTGAGAAAGACATGACTACGAGATTGTAGTAATTTTGGTATGTCGATAATTTGTGTCGTTTCTCGCGTGCTAGAAGGTCTGATTTTTTGGATTACGGATTTAAGATTGCCGGTAAAATTCGAAGAATTTTCAGAATTGCTTTCTGGTTTGTCCACAAAGAATTCTCCGGGAATTTTTAAACTCTGACCATAAACCAGCTCTGCTGGAGGACATTTTAAATCATCCTTAATTGCGGTACGTATACCCAAGAGAATGAATGGAAGCTCGTTGCTCCAATTCATGGTATCGCCTCTTGCCATCGGAGCTGATTTTAATTGGCGATGTAAGCGCTCTACCATTCCATTTGCTTGTGGATGATAGGTTGTTGTGCGGATTCGGTGTCATCCCAACATATTAGTGATTTCGTTGAAAAGCTTTGACTCAAACTGTGTTCCTCGGTCGGTAGTAATTTGAAGTGGTACACCAATCCTTGGGATATATTCTTGAACGAACGTTTTTGCTATAGTTTGTGCACTAATATTTTTAGTCGGGTGTGCTTCGGGCCACCGTGTGAATCGATCTATGATCGTGAAAATATAAGAGCATTTATTCGATTGTGGTAGTGGTCCGACGATATCAATGTGTATATGTTCGAACCTCTTTGACGGTATTGTGATTTGCTCAAATCCTGTTTTGGTGTGCCTTTGGACCTTGGACTTCTGACACTATACTCATAGTCTAGACCAATTATTACAGTCCTTGTTGATGCTGGGCCTGAAATATCTAGAAGTGATTAATTTGCGTGTCGTTCTTATTCCGGGGTGCGAGAGGTTGTGTGTTGAATCGAAAATTGGTTTTCTTAGCTCGCCATGTACGTATGGTCTATTTGTAGTTGTGCTGGTTTCGCACCTAAGCTGTTCCTCTGACAAGGGTAATGTAATTCTTGAAAGTTTATAGTGAGAGTTTTGCTGCTCGTTGTTAATTAAGTTCTTTAGCTCCTGATCGCTTTTTTGAAACTTGTTGAAAGTTTGAAGGTTAAATGTGGCAGCGCATACTTCTGCACTTTCATCGTTGTACAGGCGGGATAGTGCATCAGCTACGACATTGCTTTTAACTGCGACATGTCGGATATCTGATGTGAATCGGGTAATGTAGTCAAGCTGGCGCGCTTGCCGTGGGCTACGCTCTGTTTTGCCATAACTGCTTTTGTCAACGGTTTGTGATCTGAATAGACTATTAGTTGCCTGCTTTCCATGAAATGTCTGAAATGCTTTACAGTTATGAATAAAGCTAGAAGCTTTCTGTCTAAGGCAGAATACTTCATTTCGGCGTCTGTTAATTTTTTCGAAAAAAAACGTAGTGGTTCCCTAGAGTCAGCTGTTGTAAGGAAGCACCGACATGTGTGTTTGATGTATCAGTAGTGATATTAAAAATGGTATTATCCAATGGGTGGGATAGCAAAGTAGCTTCCGCTAATGCTAGTTTTATTTTTTCGAATGCATCCTTGCATTCCTTTGGCCAAGTGAACTTTGGTTTCGGCTGGGTGCGCCGTTGCAGTAATGTTTGGTGTGCGTAGATCTGTGACAGTAATTCTGCTAAGTTAGGGATAAATCTGTGGTAGTAATTTACCATACCCACGAATCGTTGGATCGGCTTAACACTGGTTGGGTCTGGTAGTTCATTTATGGCCTGTACGCTTTCTTTTCAAGGCAGAATACCGTGCTCATCGATGGTGTGGCTAAGAAAATCTAATGACAACACACCAAATACACATTTCGACGGTTCAATGTTGAGACCGTAATCGAGAAGGCGTTTAAACAGTATACGTAAATGTTGTATATGTTCTTCCTCGTTTGAACTTGCGACCAGTAAGTCATCTATGTATACAAAAACGAAATCTAGATCCCTAGTTACTTCGTTCATTAGCCTTTGGAAAGTTTCTGCGGCATTTCTTAATCCGAACGGCATTCGCACAAACACGAATAGACCGAATGGTGTTGTAATCGCAGTCTTGTGGACATCCTCGGGAGCGACAGGTATCTGATGATACGCTCTGAATAGATCAACTTTCGAGAATACTTTGTTACCTCGAATCGCCGCACGGACGCCAATCATTATTTTTTTTACCCACCATATGAAGTGGAGAAAAGGCCGGAGAAGACGATGGACGACAGATTCCAAGTTCTGTCATGTGGTTGAATTCTAGACGTGCAGCCTTTTGTTCTGCGTGGTCGTACAAACGGAAGCTGTCCTTGTGTGACAATGTGATGTACAACATTGTGTTTGATTGGCTGTTTAAAATCCGGTAGGCCGAATATATCTGGAAATTCGCGCAATATCGAGTCATAGGTGTTGTCAATAACGAAATGACGAGGAGTTGGTGTTTCTGCCTAGGCGTCAATTGCATTTATATATAATTGTGTTTGTCTACCGATTAGGCGTTTGTTATTCAAATGGACCGAAATATTAAATTTTGTTAAAAAATCAGCGCCTAAGATAGGCCTGTTTACTGAGGCTAAAAGAAATTGGTGTGTGAAATTGCGACGAAGACCAAGGTTAACTTGCAGCAACTTTGTTCCAAAGGTACTGATCTTTGTTCCGTTTGCTGCAGACAGAGTGATGGATGTGTCTTTCTTTCTGTAGGGATATAGTATATTAGGAATCACTGAAATGTCAGCGCCGGTGTCTACTAGAAAGGTAAGACTATTAAGTGAATCCTTAACAAAGAGGCGGCGTGACTCGCCATTACTCCCACTGGTAGCCGCACTTATAGTGGAACCGATTCGTTTTTTGAATTATTTTGAGTCTTCTTGTTGAGATTGAAAGTACAAGGGTAACGCTCCGAATTTGTTGTGATACCAACATTATTTTGCTTTTCCTAAAAGTTTTTCTTTACTTTTGGAGCGAGCTCTTATGATGTATCTTTGTCCGCGAGAACAAGACCTTAAACGATTATTTTGGGATAATGATTTCACGAGAGATTTAATTTGCCGTATCTCGTTTTTTAGTTCATGAATTTGCGAGTTTACATTATGGTTGTTATTTTCCGATTGGCCTGGATTAATGGTTGAAATTGAATTAGACGCGAGGGAGGCTTCCCAGATTTTGTCGGCTAAAAAGGCCAATTCATCTTCGGATTTATCTCCTTGATATATAAGGGCGAGGTAAATTACTTGTGGTAATCTTCTTAGCCACAATTTTCTTATTAAGCTATCACTTATTTCACTAGATGTTCCGGCTAAGATCTTGAGACTTCGAAGAAAGTAGGAGGGTTTTCGGTCGCTTATCTCTTAGCTTGAAATTACTTTCTCTAAACGGCGTTCTCCACTTAAAGAATGCCTTTCAATAACTTTTTCTTTAATCTTTTTATAAATGTCTGTCTTGGGTGGGTGATCTATTATGTCAAGAACTGATTCTAATTTGTCTTGTGGTAGTGACGAATGCACGTAATTATAACGTTGCGTGTCTCTTGTTATCCTGGATATAGCAAACTGTGCCTCTGCATGAACAAACCAGGCACTTGGAGACTTAGGCCAAAACTGAGGCAATTTTAAAGTACTGCCGCTACGCTGGAAGTAGTATTTTGTAAATTGTCATGACTACTGTCGTTAGTATCTAATTTGTCTTCGTCTGGCATTTTGATTGATTGAGTATTATTATTATACTTTTTTTTTATTATTTGCACACAAAAGGAAACCCAATGTAAATTTAAAATGTTGTAGTTTGAAACGCGTGTATGAATAATTCTTTCTTTTATATATAAAGATATTTTATCATCGCTCGTATTGATTTAAATACTCTGTAGGTTCACCTGCGATCGATTCTCTTCAAATTTTAGGTTATTATTTATATTTGTTTTCTTGCTAATATCTAATGTATTAAAACTGTTCTACCTTTACACTACTATCAAAATTTGTTTACTAGTGAATATAGTTACCACTAAATACTTTTGGTTTTTTTTTTGTAAATATATATAATATATATAATAAAATATATCAAATATAATTTAATTAAAGGAAAATTAAATGGTATTATAAACTTTTTCTGAAAAGAAATTAATTTTTATGTTAGAATTATTGTTTTGTGTTCAAGTCTAATTTGACATTTTAATAACTAATTAAATAAAAGTTTGAGAACTGCTGACCATTGGTTTTGGTGTACTACTGAACGCCTAAGTTTTCGTATAGGTGTCGCTGTAGCTGTAGGTCATAGGAACGTGAAAAAAAATTCTATTCACTTGCATGCTGTTTTAATCCACTATATTTGGTTTCTTCTGTATCACGTTCTTGCTAGTTGAATTGTTTTGCTTTTTTTTCTTATTGTGTTGATGTTCACTTATATTCACTGTGTATAAGAATGAACCTGTTATGATGATTAAGTGCGCTTAGGTGTGTTCCTTGTATGAAAGTGCGCTAGTTGCGATTGTAGAGTGAAAACTATAATGAATAAAGATGACAGATAACACGCTGCAAACTGTTTATTCTGCGTTAGTGTGTTCTGTTCCAGCTTCTGCTTGTGTTTTTGTAAAAAAAAATTTTTGATACGTATTTATTGCCGCTGCATTCTATTTCGTATGTGTTTGCCACTAATCCACGGTTATGTTTTATTCATTTCCTTGGATCCATTTGTGTTGTTGTGTATCCTGTTCAAAGAGAGAAGGAGAACACACTCTGGTCCTTGGCTCCTGGTTGTCCTCACGAGTTTTCTGTAAATATACAATACTTTACCTTTTCGGAAAAGGTTAACTATAAATATGTAAAAGTGGGTGTACACTGCTGTACCACACGAGTCGAAAGAACAAACGATTTTAATTTATTTTACTCGATTTCTTTAATTAACAAAGAAAAAACTTCTAATGCAAAACTTTTGTAATTTTAAAACATGAAAACTTTTACAAAATAAACTCTAATATTAAAGTTTTACAAGACAATCGAAAACTTCTACTAAAAACGCTAGAACCACCGATATTCATTTAATTCTTTAAAACCGCGAACTTAAACTCCAACTCGAAACCGTTCACTCAAAACTGTGCTCAAAAACTGCGCTCCTCATGTCCAGTGACGAGTCTTTTAAAGAAAGCCTCAGTTGTTTTAGCCTTCTCATTGGTCACTTGAATTGACCTATAGGAATCTTCATGTGACCCATTCCCCAAAATGAGCCTGTCAGACCGGAGAAAGAATCAGCCAATCAGAATTGTTCAATTCCTTCCCACAGTCCAACATTGCTGAATCGTGAAACCGAGCCACAAAATTTCCCATGCTAAAAATATATCCACTTGTTAAATTTTCCTGGACGGCGGATTGCAACATGATCAGTATACTTGAGTGAGATAAGCAAGCGCATTTTTCTCACAGTCAATTATGCTGACCCATCGAAAAATGTTTAGCGGTTGAATATTTCACTCGACACCTGATCTGTTTACTTGAATGAAATAAACATGCGCGTCTTTCTCACGGTCAATAATGTTGACCCATCGAAAAGTGTTTAGCGCGTGCATATTTAATCCGAAATATTATACGTGTTTGTCACATAATTTCTTGTCGTGCAGACAGAATTATTTGGGGCATGTGCCCTTGAATATGACTACGTCCGCTTGGACATGAGAAGATAATTTGTATATGTGCTGCTTAGATAGCCTGGCACATGTATACTTGAATCTGAGCCCTGGAATTTGTTTATGCATTTCAAACATAAATTGGCTCATGTTAATTTATGAATGCATTTTTGGACACACGTTTAGAATTAAAGGAATTTATGGATGCATTTTGTTATGCATGCATAAATTTTTTTATCTTTGGTTGTTGGTATACAACAATTCCTCCCCTCTTTGAAAAAAATGAGTTATTTTTGGAAGAGGAATAACTCATACAAAGATGGTTATGCGGTGGTTCTCGGTTTTGGATATAAAATTTTTACAATCATATGTAGTTTCACTCCTACATTTATATATTTTTTATGTAGGTATTTCTTTTAAATATATAGAATCTATGACGTCTTTTAATATGCTACTTTTTGTTACGTATTTGAATTTTTATGCTATATTAATGCTACTTTTATTCAGAAAACATTTGAAATTATTTATGAATATTTTTATAAGTAATTTTATGACGTCTTTGAGTAGCTATTTATCCATCTAGTTAATAAACACAAATTATCCATTTCCATGGCCTGTTTTGCACTAACGATTAATGATAAATTTCTATATGAATAGGTATATATCCATGTATTGACTAAAAAAAAATTATAACGGCTTTTAAACATACAAAAAGTTTAAGGATATTTTGCTACGTATCTAGATTTCTATATGAATAGGTATATTTCTAGGTATGGAATATATAAATTATAAATGTCTTTTAAACATACAAAAAATTTTAAGGCTATTTTTCTAGGTATCTAGATTTCTATATGAGTTGGTGGTATATATATGCCTAGGTTTAGAGTATAAAAATTATAAATGTCTTTTAAACATACAAAAAATTTTAAGGCAATTTTTCTAGGTATCTAGATTTCTATATGAATAGATATATATTTGGAACAACTGCGAGTGATCTTGTTTTTTATTTAATATTATTTATTCTACTAATTGCACTGACTTGGTTTTTGGGAGGGATTGTGCCCGTTTTACCGCTTGGGGTTTATTATGGTGCTCTCTGGTAAATGTAAAGTTTCTTCATGAGGAGCTTCTTGGGGTGTCTTTTGTTGCCAGGCGGGGTATATGTATGTTACGGCGGTGTAGATTACACACAGTATGAATAGCAAGCAGCTAAATGAGATAGATGTCGTTGTCAAAATCCGAGAATGTGTCTGAGTATGTGATTTTCCTAGTTCGATTAGCTTTGTTTGGATTTCCTCGAGTGAGTCGGTGCCACCGCGTATAATTTGATTGGTTTCATCCTCAGTCAATAGTTCTAATTTTGTGGTCTATTTACCAAGTGGAGCGAGAGAAATCTCAGGTATTTTAACTTTAATTAAAGTTTCATTTATAGGGGGAAAATAAACAGGTTGACTAACACTTAAGGGATGTCTTTCCTCTCTTTCGTAATACAACGTCTTTTCGCCTATTTGCATTTGGCATGGCTGGTTAATTACCAGGGACCCTTGCCCGACTAGGCGTGAAGTAGTGTATTGTTTAGGGCACATAATTTGAACATCATAAGGAGTATTGAATGAAAATAACCACGCATTAGGTCGGTTCAATTTTATAAGTATATCCCTTTGTGGTAGTTGAACTCTGAGTGTGCAATGTATGGATTCATTTAGGTGGATGAATAGTAGTTTTATTATGCATTCCTGAGAGAGAGCAGCTTTTATTATTGGAGAATTCAGACGACCCACAGACGTATTTTTCTCAATATTGTGAGTCACTTTTTTGAATAATCTCACTTGTTCGGCAGTTAAAAGTAGAAACTCTTGGGTTTTATTTTGACTGCCTACGTATGCATATTCAATGTCGGGTACTAAGGAATGATTCGCTTTTATTTGGATTGGGAAGCAATGGACTTTTTGAAGTCTGAAGTTGGGTAAGTTGAAAATAGGTAATGTTATTTTAATTAGTGATTTTCCTTGTAAAAGGTGGCACTGCGTTTGTGCAGTCTAGTATAGTATAGTCAAAAATTTTTGAGTATTTGGACACTTTGAGTGTGCTTTGGAGTATACCTCAATTAAGGTGTTTGGATATATTAGTAGGGGGTGAATATGGTTACTTCTGCTGAAAATGATGATGTCGAGTAACGCTTGCTGCCAACTCAATTTCTATCACTTGTAGTAAAAGGTTAGAGACTATATCTTGTCGTAATTGTCTCTTAATCAAGCTTTCGGTCATATTTTGTAAGTCATTGACCTGATAAGCAATCTTGTGTTGCCTATCTAAAAGTGATACTATTGGTTTCTGAATTTTTTCCAATGTGTTCTTTACTATACTTATTTGTTGCAGTTCAAGTTTGATTAGGGCTTCTTTATCCTTTTCTAGCTCGCTCAGTCGGCTGTAAATTTCGTGTTCATTGCTGCTGTCCATAATTCCAAATAAGAAATGCATGGCGTTACCAATTCCATCACAGATGGACCGAGCTGTCCGGGATCGTGAAAGTAACTTTTCTATTGTACTAGTCTGTTTCTTGATATTTTCCACTATGGCATGCAAGTGTGCCTGTTGGGTAGCACAAAAGTTGGAACTACCGTCCTGCGACTGATTACCGCATAGCCGGAGAGTGAGATGCTCTGCATATTCCGCTAACATCGTTTGGTTCTGTAGCTCTGTCAGATCTATCTCTGTCAAGATATTCCAAGTGTTGTGGTATACTATTAAATTGCCCACGTCTTCAAAGTGTATGCCGGAGTTATCCAGTTTGGTTATCGTGAATGGATTCCCTAGGCCATGCGTTGCGCTAAGTGCGATTAACAGGGTTAGCGTTAACATGGCTGCCATCTGGAGAAAATGTAAGAAGGATTCTGGTTGAAAAATAATATCGAACGTGATTCGACGTAGTTAATGTACGGATAAGATAATGGATGATGAACTTAACCTGTTTGAAACGGTATTATCCGCTCCCCTAGTGGATTATTTATCAGCTAGAGAGGATGCACATGTAGATAACTTGTGAAGGTGTGCGTTTGTGCAGTCTAGTATAGTATAGTCAAAAATTTTTGAGTATTTGGACACTTTGAGTGTGCTTTGGAGTATACCTCAATTAAGGTGTTTGGAGATATTAGTAGGGGGTGAATATGGTTACTTCTGCTGAAAATGATGATGTCGAGTAACGCTTGCTGCCAACTCAATTTCTATCACTTGTAGTAAAAGGTTAGAGACTATATCTTGTCGTAATTGTCTCTTAATCAAGCTTTCGGTCATATTTTGTAAGTCATTGACCTGATAAGCAATCTTGTGTTGCCTATCTAAAAGTGATACTATTGGTTTCTGAATTTTTTCCAATGTGTTCTTTACTATACTTATTTGTTGCAGTTCAAGTTTGATTAGGGCTTCTTTATCCTTTTCTAGCTCGCTCAGTCGGCTGTAAATTTCGTGTTCATTGCTGCTGTCCATAATTCCAAATAAGAAATGCATGGCGTTACCAATTCCATCACAGATGGACCGAGCTGTCCGGGATCGTGAAAGTAACTTTTCTATTGTACTAGTCTGTTTCTTGATATTTTCCACTATGGCATGCAAGTGTGCCTGTTGGGTAGCACAAAAGTTGGAACTACCGTCCTGCGACTGATTACCGCATAGCCGGAGAGTGAGATGCTCTGCATATTCCGCTAACATCGTTTGGTTCTGTAGCTCTGTCAGATCTATCTCTGTCAAGATATTCCAAGTGTTGTGGTATACTATTAAATTGCCCACGTCTTCAAAGTGTATGCCGGAGTTATCCAGTTTGGTTATCGTGAATGGATTCCCTAGGCCATGCGTTGCGCTAAGTGCGATTAACAGGGTTAGCGTTAACATGGCTGCCATCTGGAGAAAATGTAAGAAGGATTCTGGTTGAAAAATAATATCGAACGTGATTCGACGTAGTTAATGTACGGATAAGATAATGGATGATGAACTTAACCTGTTTGAAACGGTATTATCCGCTCCCCTAGTGGATTATTTATCAGCTAGAGAGGATGCACATGTAGATAACTTGTGAAGGTGTGCGTTTGTGCAGTCTAGTATAGTATAGTCAAAAATTTTTGAGTATTTGGACACTTTGAGTGTGCTTTGGAGTATACCTCAATTAAGGTGTTTGGAGATATTAGTAGGGGGTGAATATGGTTACTTCTGCTGAAAATGATGATGTCGAGTAACGCTTGCTGCCAACTCAATTTCTATCACTTGTAGTAAAAGGTTAGAGACTATATCTTGTCGTAATTGTCTCTTAATCAAGCTTTCGGTCATATTTTGTAAGTCATTGACCTGATAAGCAATCTTGTGTTGCCTATCTAAAAGTGATACTATTGGTTTCTGAATTTTTTCCAATGTGTTCTTTACTATACTTATTTGTTGCAGTTCAAGTTTGATTAGGGCTTCTTTATCCTTTTCTAGCTCGCTCAGTCGGCTGTAAATTTCGTGTTCATTGCTGCTGTCCATAATTCCAAATAAGAAATGCATGGCGTTACCAATTCCATCACAGATGGACCGAGCTGTCCGGGATCGTGAAAGTAACTTTTCTATTGTACTAGTCTGTTTCTTGATATTTTCCACTATGGCATGCAAGTGTGCCTGTTGGGTAGCACAAAAGTTGGAACTACCGTCCTGCGACTGATTACCGCATAGCCGGAGAGTGAGATGCTCTGCATATTCCGCTAACATCGTTTGGTTCTGTAGCTCTGTCAGATCTATCTCTGTCAAGATATTCCAAGTGTTGTGGTATACTATTGAATTGCCCACGTCTTCAAAGTGTATGCCGGAGTTATCCAGTTTGGTTATCGTGAATGGATTTCCTAGGCCATGCGTTGCGCTAAGTGCGATTAACAGGGTTAGCGTTAACATGGCTGCCATCTGGAGAAAATGTAAGAAGGATTCTGGTTGAAAAATAATATCGAACGTGATTCGACGTAGTTAATGTATGGATAAGATAATGGATGATGAACTTAACCTGTTTGAAACGGTATTATCCGCTCCCCTAGTGGATTATTTATCAGCTAGAGAGGATGCACATGTAGATAACTTGTGAAGGTATCCGTTAGACTGTTTTGAGATGGGTTAATTGTTTCCTTACTGATGTATAATACTATTATAAACTACAGCATTTCTGCGTAGAACGAGAACAATCACAGGTATAGGCCAATGGCACGGTACCTGTTCGAGTGAATAGTAGTATGACGCAACGTTCGCTGGAGTATGGCTTCCACCTAGGAGGCCCGGGTTTAATTCCTGGTATAGGAACCACATGCCGGACAGTAATAATAGTAATGAGACAATACGATGACAATGTCTAGAATCAGTCATAAATGACTTCAGAGAATAGTCAGGTGATAAGAAATTTCCATGAGTACTGGAACGTGTTGCAATTAGTGAAAACATTTTTACGGATTCATATTCCATGGGAGGTACTAGGAGTTTGGTCCATAGAAAGTGGAGAGAAACGATTTCTAGTTTTGGTTGTAATTGAGTATTATCAGCTTGTACGGTATACTCGCCAAGGGCAGGCAAAACCTCTCAGTAGTACTGATGAGTAGGTAAGGTTTCTACTCATACGAAACGCTTTTTCTTCCCTTTTTAAGAAATAGTCCGCCCACTGCGGACAGATAATAAGGTCAATTAAATACTGGTGCCAACATTCGCAGTCCAGTGGTGGAGCTATACAAGTTTACCTTTTCCAGGTATGGGAAAGAGTAGGATCACTTTCATGGGTTTATCCGAAGGTAGTCGTTTGTTATCCATCATAATACTTCTTACAAGAGAAGACCTTTTATTATCTAGATTAAGCGCATTCACGAAAAATTATTGATTTTTCAGTAGATATAAATGCATATATCAAAGAAGTAAAATTTGTGACCGTATCATCGCGTAATAATTTGTCATACGTGATACCTAACTTTTATGTAGTTCGGCGAGGCAGAATCAGCTTATATCTAACACCAAACGTGCATGACTGCCTTTATGCCTTTGACAATTCTCCTTCAAGCTGGAAATAAGATATATATATATACCAATATATACAAATTAGGTGTATAAGTACTAACTTTCCGATTGATTTTTTTTTTTTGATTCTTAATGTCATAAACAGAGGGTTCCAAAAAGTAACATTCTTCCGTTAATTATTTTATTCCTCTGACTACCTCAGCGTAACACGACAAACACATACACGTGTCCACCACTTCTATTGAGTGGTATTACACAGAGTGTTGCCTGCTTTTTTGCCAGGACTTTAAACGTTATAATATGCATTTCTATCTGCACAAAGGCCCGGCATTTGAAAGCTGTTGTTCACTTTCACCGTTCCCGCCAGTAGAGTGCCACGGTGTAATCGACTTGCTTTTGGCTTATTTGTATTTGAAAATGAATCGGAAAGACTGTGGGATCTGTAATAGTAATCAATACATTATTTTAGTCAACCAGATGAAGGTTCGATGTCAAAGCATTGGCTACAATATATATATATGTTGGGGAACATCTTCCTTCCGGGTTTGAACTACTGGTTCTACCTTGCTCGGACTTTGTTCGTAGTGTGGTTATCAACAAGTTAATAACACTTGGTTACCGCGTCTCGCGCAGAATTGTCATAATCAAACAAGTCAACGAATGTTGCCTGTTGAAGTTAGTTTAGGTGTGAATAACGAGCGGCGTCTTCTGATAAACGCAAGGAATAGTACGTTCGTGGTATTTTACCGCGATTTGTTATTCCAGGTAAATTTGGTGTGTCCCAAGCAATTAGTGAACATATTAGTGAATTTGAAGCTACTCTTTTCCCAAGTTAGGGGGGGCTGATTTTCTTCTTATACAACATCATTTATGAATAAAAGTCACTGTACCCAACAAGGAAGTTAGTACAATATTATAGTAAGTATAAGTTGTACTCACATATTTTGCGTTTAACCAGAAAGCACTGATTTCGTTTTAATTAAGTTTTCGGATCATCTCCAGAGTAGTGTAAAAGGTTTCAACTTTGAATCGTATTCGTGACAAAAAGGAAAATTATAAGAAGTTTAGTCCGACTGAAACCTGGCGGTTGCAAGCTTCAAACTTGTAGTCGACTGACGTTGTAGTGATTACCGGCATTAAGGTAATTTTGTGCTCTCAAAACAGTGAGAGGTTAACAACACTGTAGTTTTGACTAATAAAAAAAATCGTGAAGATTTAAAAGCTTAAGACTATTTCCTAATAATGTATATTCCTCTTTTGCATCATATGCTGAAGAGAATTACAAAGTCAAGAAGATTCAAGGGCATCAATGTTTTCTTGAAATGCAGGCTCTGACGGTTCGATTGAATTTTCTTTCTCCTGGTGGCAAAGAGGGTAGCGGAAAGAAAATGATTCGAAAATTGGGTGACCTACTGTTACTTGAAGAAAAGGTGGTTCATTTACTCATGAAGTAACATGAACTCGAGTAGCTTAGGTAAGAGAAAACGTGCACTTCTATTAGGTTAAGCTGATCGACAACTTAAGTCAGTATGGTTAGTAAACGCAAGTCTTAGTCTGCTAATGTAAAAAAAATGTAATGTAAAAATTTATTCATAATATGGCTTAAGTCTGTTATTATGAACAGTGACCAGTCGCCTGCCGACTTTTATAGTACTGTTCACAGGGCTAGATATGGCCGTTATCAAATAAGGTCCTATCCAAATTTGGGAGAGCTTATTCTTTCTGTTTTCGCTTTTTAGCAAGAGTTTATCTCCTACATGAAAAGATATAGGACGTATGGCTTTGTCGTAGTATGCCTTGGAGCGTTGCTTACTTCCGAGAAGATTTTTGCGGGCGGTTGCGTATGATTTTTGTAGCTTGTATCGAAGTAGATGATAATAGCTCTCTTGATTGTATACTGGCTCTAGTTCCCGTTTTAAATGTGAGTGAACGTCTGCCGTAAAACCGTATAGATAATCCATAGGAGTTAGCTTCGTACCTTCGTGTACGCTGTTGTTATATACAAACGCACCTGTTCGCAGAAAATGGTCCCACGTTTTGGGATTTTCGTCGACTATTGTGCGAAGATATTCTATTAATGGGCGATGGGCTCGTTCCAGTGCACCATTTGACTGAGGGTGATATGCGGACGTTTGAAGTTTCTTTACTCGTAGTAGTTTACAGATATTTTTGAATAACTCACACAGAAAATTGCTTCCTTGGTCTGTCACTATCCCTTTGGGGATGCGATACCGTGTTACAATTTCATAAAAAAAAATCTGTGCCACCGTAGCTGCCTCTGCGTTCGGAATGGGATACCAGTCAACAAACTTTGTTAAGTTATCCTGAAAAGTTGAAATGTATTTATTGTTTTGATTTGTTTCTTCTAGTGGTCCCACAATATCTAAGTAGACCTTATCAAAAGGCTGTTCGGCGATATCTCTAATGACCATAGGCATTTTTATCAAAGGAGAAGCTTTCATTGTTTGACACTTGGAGCATTTCTTTACATATCTTTTTATATCTCTGAGCATATGTCGCCACCAGTATTTCCGTCTGATTCGTTTGTAGGTTTTTATCACTCCTTGGTGTCCACCAAAAGGGGAATCGTGATAATCTTTGAGACTCGTCTGTATTTCCTCTGAGCTAGTGATTACCTCTGGTTTTGTTGTCGGACCAGCGTCGATATTATTAGGCGCTGAGGTGTTGCTTGTTGTCTCTGTTACTGGATTTAATTTTATTTCCGCCTCTTCAGATTGTGTTTTTAACGGAGGTGTATCTGTGGCTATTAGGGCCTTTACTTTATTGGCCCGAGTAATAGCGTAGCAATTCGCGGGATCTGATTGACTTTGTACAGCGGAATCTTCTTCGAAATTGGAATACATTCGGTGGTGAATTATCGCTTCTACTGTTAAAGTTTGAGCATGGCTATATTCGTTTGTCTGTCGTGGTATACGACTCAGCGCGTCGGCATTCGTATTGTATTTTCTTGGTTTGTATTCAATTTCATAATCGAATTCCGATAGTTTATGATGGAATCTCACTAATCGTGAAGTAGGATCTTTCACGTTGAATACGCCTTTGAGGGGCTTATGATCCGTGTATACCTTAAATTTGCGACCCTGAAGATAGCATCTGAAATTCCTGGTTGCCCAAACTATTGCGAGTAATTCCCTTTCGATTGTCGAATAGTTTCTTTCAGCTTTGTTTAGTGTCCGGCTGGCATATGCGATTGGTTGATCCTTGCCTATGTCCCCTTGGGACAATACAGCTCCAAGTGCGTCACTACTAGCATCTGTTGTTAAATTAAAGGGTTTTGTGAAGTCAGGATAAATAAGTAGAGGAGGTGAAATCAGTGCTAACATGATATTTTCAAATGCCTCTTGGCATTTTTCAGTCCATGTAAATTTGTTGTCTTTACGAAGTAGATTTGTTATTGGACGTACGATTTTTGAAAATTCAGGAATGAATTTCCTATAATAGTTAGCAAGTCCTGAAAAGGACTGTACTTGTCTCACTGTTCGAGGAACCGTGAAGTTCTGCACGCATGCTGTCTTGCTCGGGTCTGGGAGAGCTCCCTCACTGGAACATTTGTGACCCAAATATATTACTTCCCTTCTCAGGAACTGACATTTTTCGGGCTGTAGTTTTAAATTATGTTCTCTCAACTAACTAAATACCTTTCGGAGCTTGCGATTGTGATCTTCCAAATTTTTGCCATAGATGACTATGTCATTCAGGTATATGAAGCATTCCAAACTTTGTAGCCCCGTCAGAACATAATTCATCAAACGTTGAAAGGTGGCTGGAGCTCCCTCTATACCGAATGGCATGCGTTTGAACTCATATTGTCCGTAGTTGGTGCTAAAAGCGGTTTTGTGGCGATCTTTTTGGTTGACAAGTACCTGATGGTAGCCACTGGCTAAGTCAAGAGTGGTGAAATAACGAGCGTGACCTAATTGGTCTAAAATGTCTTCTATACGTGGTAACGGAAAAGCATCACCTATTGTTTCTCGTTTAACTTGCGGAAGTCTACGACAACACGCCATTTCTTTTCTTCGTTTGGTCCTGCCTTTTTGGGGACCACTAGAAGAGGGGAATTCCATGGGCTTTTGCTTTATTGCACTATTCCATTTTCTAACATTTCATGAAGTTGTTTATTAATAACTTGCCTTTGCGTCTCTGGTAGTCTATACATTTTCTGATTAATTGGGGCCTGATCGTGAAGTAGAGGTATTGAATGGGCTATAGCCCTTGTGAAGGTGAGTGTGTCACCTTTTAGAAAAAACACATCATTATATTCCCAGCAGAGGTTAGTTATTGAGGTTCTCTCCTCGGCATTTTACGTTGTCTCTAGTTCGAGTTCATGTTCTAGTTTGCTAAATCGTTGGTTATTTTCTACAACGTGTGCTTCGTCATAGTCTGGGAATACATGGCGTAGTTGCTGCAATATTGCATCTTGGGGAGGCTGTGCCAGCCTTTGAGTTACCTTTAAACATTTTTTGTTTGGAGGTCGAGCTCCAGTATGTTTTTGAGCTTTATTAATTATGAGACTCTGCCGCTACGCTGGAAGTAGTATTTTGTAAATTGTCATGACTACTCTCGTTAGTATCTAATTTGTCTTCGTCTGGCATTTTGATTGATTGAGTATTATTATTATACTTTTTTTTTATTATTTGCACACAAAAGGAAACCCAATGTAAATTTAAAATGTTGTAGTTTGAAACGCGTGTATGAATAATTCTTTCTTTTATATATAAAGATATTTTATCATCGCTCGTATTGATTTAAATACTCTGTAGGTTCACCTGCGATCGATTCTCTTCAAATTTTAGGTTATTATTTATATTTGTTTTCTTGCTAATATCTAATGTATTAAAACTGTTCTACCTTTACACTACTATCAAAATTTGTTTACTAGTGAATATAGTTACCACTAAATACTTTTGGTTTTTTTTTTGTAAATATATATAATATATATAATAAAATATATCAAATATAATTTAATTAAAGGAAAATTAAATGGTATTATAAACTTTTTCTGAAAAGAAATTAATTTTTATGTTAGAATTATTGTTTTGTGTTCAAGTCTAATTTGACATTTTAATAACTAATTAAATAAAAGTTTGAGAACTGCTGACCATCGGTTTTGGTGTACTACTGAACGCCTAAGTTTTCGTATAGGTGTCGCTGTAGCTGTAGGTCATAGGAACGTGAAAAAAAAATTCTATTCACTTGCATGCTGTTTTAATCCACTATATTTGGTTTCTTCTGTATCACGTTCTTGCTAGTTGAATTTTTTTGCTTTTTTTTCTTATTGTGTTGATGTTCACTTATATTCACTGTGTATAAGAATGAACCTGTTATGATGATTAAGTGCGCTTAGGTGTGTTCCTTGTATGAAAGTGCGCTAGTTGCGATTGTAGAGTGAAAACTATGATGAATAAAGATGACAGATAACACGCTGCAAACTGTTTATTCTGCGTTAGTGTGTTCTGTTCCAGCTTCTGCTTGTGTTTTTGTAAAAAAAAATTTTGATACGTATTTATTGCCGCTGCATTCTATTTCGTATGTGTTTGCCACTAATCCACGGTTATGTTTTATTCATTTCCTTGGATCAATTTGTGTTGTTGTGTATCCTGTTCAAAGAGAGAAGGAGAACACACTCTGGTCCTTGGCTCCAGGTTGTCCTCACGAGTTTTCTGTAAATATACAATACTTTACCTTTTCGGAAAAGGTTAACTATAAATATGTAAAAGTGGGTGTACACTGCTGTACCACACGAGTCGAAAGAACAAACGATTTTAATTTTACTCGATTTCTTTAATTAACAAAGAAAAAACTTCTAATACAAAACTTTTGTAATTTTAAAACATGAAAACTTTTACAAAATAAACTCTAATATTAAAGTTTTACAAGACAATCGAAAACTTCTACTAAAAACGCTAGAACCACCGATATTCATTTAATTCTTTAAAACCGCGAACTTAAACTCCAACTCGAAACCGTTCACTCAAAACTGTGCTCAAAAACTGCGCTCCTCATGTCCAGTGACGAGTCTTTTAAAGAAAGCCTCAGTTGTTTTAGCCTTCTCATTGGTCACTTGAATTGACCTATAGGAATCTTCATGTGACCCATTCCCCAAAATGAGCCTGTCAGACCGGAGAAAGAATCAGCCAATCAGAATTGTTCAATTCCTTCCCACAGTCCAACATTGCTGAATCGTGAAACCGAGCCACAAAATTTCCCATGCTAAAAATATATCCACTTGTTAAATTTTCCTGGACGGCGGATTGCAACATGATCAGTATACTTGAGTGAGATAAGCAAGCGCATTTTTCTCACAGTCAATTATGCTGACCCATCGAAAAATGTTTAGCGGTTGAATATTTCACTCGACACCTGATCTGTTTACTTGAATGAAATAAACATGCGCGTCTTTCTCACGGTCAATAATGTTGACCCATCGAAAAGTGTTCAGCGCGTGCATATTTAATCCGAAATATTATACGTGTTTGTCACATAATTTCTTGTCGTGCAGACAGAATTATTTGGGGCATGTGCCCTTGAAATATGACTACGTCCGCTGTGGACATGAGAAGATAATTTGTATATGTGCTGCTTAGATAGCCTGGCACATGTATACTTGAATCTGAGCCTGGAATTTGTTTATGCATTTCAAACATAAATTGGGCTCATGTTAATGTTATGAATGCATTTTTGGTACACACGTTTAGAATTAAAGGAATTTATGGATGCATTTTGTTATGCAATGCATAAATTTTTTTATCTTTGGTTGTTGGTATACAACAATTCCTCCCCTCTTTGAAAAAAATGAGTTATTTTTTGGAAGAGGAATAACTCATACAAAGATGGTTATGCGGTGGTTCTCGGTTTTTGGATATTAAAATTTTTACAATCATATGTAGTTTCACTCCTACATTTATATATTTTTTATGTAGGTATTTCTTTTAAATATATAGAATCTATGACGTCTTTTAATATGCTACTTTTTGTTACGTATTTGAATTTTTATGCTATATTTAATGCTACTTTTATTCAGAAAACATTTGAAATTATTTATGAATATTTTTATAAGTAATTTTATGACGGTCTTTGAGTAGCTATTTATCCATCTATGTTAATAAACACAAATTATCCATTTCCATGGCCTGTTTTGCACTAACGATTAATGATAAATTTCTATATGAATAGGTATATATCCATGTATTGACTAAAAAAAAATTATAACGGCTTTTAACATACAAAAAGTTTAAGGATATTTTGCTACGTATCTAGATTTCTATATGAATAGGTATATTTCTAGGTATTAGAATATAAAAATTATAAATGTCTTTTAAACATACAAAAAAATTTTAAGGGCAATTTTTCTAGGTATCTAGATTTCTATATGAATAGATATATATTTGGAACAACTGCGAGTGATCTTGTTTTTTATTTAATATTATTTTATTCTACTAATTGCACTGACTTGGTTTTTGGGAGGGATTGTGCCCGTTTTACCGCTTGGGGTTTATTATGGTGCTCTCTGGTAAATGTAAAGTTTCTTCATGAGGAGCTTCTTGGGGTGTCTTTTGTTGCCAGGCGGGGTATATGTATGTTACGGCGGTGTAGATTACACACAGTATGAATAGCAAGCAGCTAAATGAGATAGATGTCGTTGTCAAAATCCGAGAATGTGTCTGAGTATGTGATTTTCCTAGTTCGATTAGCTTTGTTTGGATTTCCTCGAGTGAGTCGGTGCCACCGCGTATAATTTGATTGGTTTCATCCTCAGTCAATAGTTCCTAATTTTGTGGTCTATTTACCCAAGTGGAGCGAGAGAAATCTCAGGTATTTTAACTTTAATTAAAGTTTCATTTATAGGGGGAAAAATAAACAGGTTGACTAACACTTAAGGGATGTCTTTCCTCTCTTTCGTAATACAACGTCTTTTCGCCTATTTGCATTTGGCATGGCTGGTTAATTACCAGGGACCCTTGCCCGACTAGGCGTGAAGTAGTGTATTGTTTAGGGCACATAATTTGAACATCATAAGGAGTATTGAATGAAAATAACCAAGCATTAGGTCGGTTCAATTTTATAAGTATATCCCTTTTGTGGTAGTTGAACTCTGAGTGTGCAATGTATGGATTCATTTAGGTGGTTGAATAGTAGTTTTTATTATGCATTCCTGAGAGAGAGCAGCTTTTATTATTGGAGTATTCAGACGACCTACAGACGTATTTTTCTCAATATTGTGAGTCACTTTTTTGAATAATCTCACTTGTTCGGCAGTTAAAAGTAGAAAACTCTTGGTTTTATTTTGACTGCCTACGTATGCATATTCAATGTCGGGTACTAAGGAATGATTCGCTTTTATTTGGATTGGAAGCAATGGACTTTTTGAAGTCTGAAGTTGGGTAAGTTGAAAATAGGTAATGTTATTTTAATTAGTGATTTTCCTTGTAAAAAGGTGGCACTGCGTTTGTGCAGTCTAGTATAGTATAGTCAAAAATTTTTGAGTATTTGGACACTTTGAGTGTGCTTTGGAGTATATCTCAATTAAGGTGTTTGGAGATATTAGTAGGGGGGTGAATATGGTTACTTCTGCTGAAAATGATGATGTCGAGTAACGCTTGCTGCCAACTCAATTTCTATCACTTGTAGTAAAAGGTTAGAGACTATATCTTGTCGTAATTGTCTCTTAATCAAGCTTTCGGTCATATTTTGTAAGTCATTGACCTGATAAGCAATCTTGTGTTGCCTATCTAAAAGTGATACTATTGGTTTCTGAATTTTTTCAATGTGTTCTTTACTATACTTATTTGTTGCAGTTCAAGTTTGATTAGGGCTTCTTTATCCTTTTCTAGCTCGCTCAGTCGGCTGTAAATTTCGTGTTCATTGCTGCTGTCCATAATTCCAAATAAGAAATGCATGGCGTTACCAATTCCATCACAGATGGACCGAGCTGTCCGGGATCGTGAAAGTAACTTTTCTATTGTACTAGTCTGTTTCTTGATATTTTCCACTATGGCATGCAAGTGTGCCTGTTGGGTAGCACAAAAGTTGGAACTACCGTCCTGCGACTGATTACCGCATAGCCGGAGAGTGAGATGCTCTGCATATTCCGCTAACATCGTTTGGTTCTGTAGCTCTGTCAGATCTATCTCTGTCAAGATATTCCAAGTGTTGTGGTATACTATTAAATTGCCCACGTCTTCAAAGTGTATGCCGGAGTTATCCAGTTTGGTTATCGTGAATGGATTTCCTAGGCCATTGCGTTGCGCTAAGTGCGATTAACAGGGTTAGCGTTAACATGGCTGCCATCTGGAGAAAATGTAAGAAGGATTCTGGTTGAAAAATAATATCGAACGTGATTCAACGTAGTTAATGTATGGATAAGATAATGGATGATGAACTTAACCTGTTTGAAACGGTATTATCCGCTCCCCTAGTGGATTATTTATCAGCTAGAGAGGATGCACATGTAGATAACTTGTGAAGGTATCCGTTAGACTGTTTTGAGATGGGTTAATTGTTTCCTTACTGATGTATAATACTATTATAAACTACAGCATTTCTGCGTAGAACGAGAACAATCACAGGTATAGGCCAATGGCACGGTACCTGTTCGAGTGAATAGTAGTATGACGCAACGTTCGCTGGAGTATGGCTTCCACCTAGGAGGCCCGGGTTTAATTCCTGGTATGGGAACCACATGCCGGACAGTAATAATAGTAATGAGACAATACGATGGCAATGTCTAGAATCAGTCATAAATGACTTCAGAGAATAGTCAGGTGATAAGAAATTTCCATGAGTACTGGAACGTGTTGCAATTAGTGAAAACATTTTTACGGATTCATATTCCATGGGAGGTACTAGGAGTTTGGTCCATAGAAAGTGGAGAGAAACGATTTCTAGTTTTGGTTGTAATTGAGTATTATCAGCTTGTACGGTATACTCGCCAAGGGCAGGCAAAACCTCTCAGTAGTACTGATGAGTAGGTAAGGTTTCTACTCATACGAAACGCTTTTTCTTCCCTTTTTAAGAAATAGTCCGCCCACTGCGGACAGATAATAAGGTCAATTAAATACTGGTGCCAACATTCGCAGTCCAGTGGTGGAGCTATACAAGTTTACCTTTTCCAGGTATGGGAAAGAGTTTATGGGTTTATCCGAAGGTAGTCGTTTGTTATCCATCATAATACTTCTTACAAGAGAAGACCTTTTATTATCTAGATTAAGCGCATTCACGAAAAATTATTGATTTTTCAGTAGATATAAATGCATATATCAAAGAAGTAAAATTTGTGACCGTATCATCACGTAATAATTTGTCATACGTGATACCTAACTTTTATGTAGTTCGGCGAGGCAGAATCAGCTTATATCTAACACCAAACGTGCATGACTGCCTTTATGCCTTTGACAATTCTCCTTCAAGCTGGAAATAAGATATATATATATACCAATATATACAAATTAGGTGTATAAGTACTAACTTTCCGATTGATTTTTTTTTTGATTCTTAGTGCCATAAACAGAGGGTTCCAAAAAGTAACATTCTTCCGTTAATTATTTTATTCCTCTGACTACCTCAGCGTAACACGACAAACACATACACGTGTCCACCACTTCTATGGAGTGGTATTACACAGAGTGTTGCCTGCTTTTTTGCCAGGACCTTAAACGTTATAATATGCATTTCTATCTGTACAAAGGCCCGGCATTTGAAAGCTGTTGTTCACTTTCACCGTTCCCGCCAGTAGAGTGCCACGGTGTAATCGACTTGCTTTTGGCTTATTTGTATTTGGAAATGAATCGGAAAGACTGTGGGATCTGTAATAGTAATCAATACATTATTTTAGTCAACCAGATGAAGGTTCGATGTCAAAGCATTGGCTACAATATATATATATGTTGGGGAACATCTTCCTTCCGGGTTTGAACTACTGGTTCTACCTTGCTCGGACTTTGTTCGTAGTGTGGTTATCAACAAGTTAATAACACTTGGTTACCGCGTCTCGCGCAGAATTGTCATAATCAAACAAGTCAACGAATGTTGCCTGTTGAAGTTAGTTTAGGTGTGGATAACGAGCGGCGTCTTCTGATAAACGCAAGGAATAGTACGTTCGTGGTATTTTACCGCGATTTGTTATTCCAGGTAAATTTGGTGTGTCCCAAGCAATTAGTGAACATATTAGTGAATTTGAAGCTACTCTTTTCCCAAGTTAGGGGGGGGGCTCATTTTCTTCTTATACAACATCATTTATGAATAAAAGTCACTGTACCCAACAAGGAAGTTAGTACAATATTATAGTAAGTATAAGTTGTACTCACATATTTTGCGTTTAACCAGAAAGCACTGATTTCGTTTTAATTAAGTTTTCGGATCATCTCCAGAGTAGTGTAAAAGGTTTCAACTTTGAATCGTATTCGTGACAAAAAGGAAAATTATAAGAAGTTTAGTCCGACTGAAACCTGGCGGTTGCAAGCTTCAAACTTGTAGTCGACTGACGTTGTAGTGATTACCGGCATTAAGGTAATTTTGTGCTCTCAAAACAGTGAGAGGTTAACAACACTGTAGTTTTGACTAATAAAAAAAATCGTGAAGATTTAAAAGCTTAAGACTATTTCCTAATAATGTATATTCCTCTTTTGCATCATATGCTGAAGAGAATTACAAAGTCAAGAAGATTCAAGGGCATCAATGTTTTCTTGAAATGCAGGCTCTGACGGTTCGATTGAATTTTCTTTCTCCTGGTGGCAAAGAGGGTAGCGGAAAGAAAATGATTCGAAAATTGGGTGACCTACTGTTACTTGAAGAAAAGGTGGTTCATTTACTCATGAAGTAACATGAACTCGAGTAGCTTAGGTAAGAGAAAACGTGCACTTCTATTAGGTTAAGCTGATCGACAACTTAAGTCAGTATGGTTAGTAAACGCAAGTCTTAGTCTGCTAATGTAAAAAAAATGTAATGTAAAAATTTATTCATAATATGGCTTAAGTCTGTTATTATGAACAGTGACCAGTCGCCTGCCGACTTTTATAGTACTGTTCACAGGGCTAGATATGGCCGTTATCAAATAAGGTCCTATCCAAATTTGGGAGAGCTTATTCTTTCTGTTTTCGCTTTTTAGCAAGAGTTTATCTCCTACATGAAAAGATATAGGACGTATGGCTTTGTCGTAGTATGCCTTGGAGCGTTGCTTACTTCCGAGAAGATTTTTGCGGGCGGTTGCGTATGATTTTTGTAGCTTGTATCGAAGTAGATGATAATAGCTCTCTTGATTGTATACTGGCTCTAGTTCCCGTTTTAAATGTGAGTGAACGTCTGCCGTAAAACCGTATAGATAATCCATAGGAGTTAGCTTCGTACCTTCGTGTACGCTGTTGTTATATACAAACGCACCTGTTCGCAGAAAATGGTCCCACGTTTTGGGATTTTCGTCGACTATTGTGCGAAGATATTCTATTAATGGGCGATGGGCTCGTTCCAGTGCACCATTTGACTGAGGGTGATATGCGGACGTTTGAAGTTTCTTTACTCGTAGTAGTTTACAGATATTTTTGAATAACTCACACAGAAAATTGCTTCCTTGGTCTGTCACTATCCCTTTGGGGATGCGATACCGTGTTACAATTTCATAAAAAAAAATCTGTGCCACCGTAGCTGCCTCTGCGTTCGGAATGGAATACCAGTCAACAAACTTTGTTAAGTTATCCTGAAAAGTTGAAATGTATTTATTGTTTTGATTTGTTTCTTCTAGTGGTCCCACAATATCTAAGTAGACCTTATCAAAAGGCTGTTCGGCGATATCTCTAATGACCATAGGCATTTTTATCAAAGGAGAAGCTTTCATTGTTTGACACTTGGAGCATTTCTTTACATATCTTTTTATATCTCTGAGCATATGTCGCCACCAGTATTTCCGTCTGATTCGTTTGTAGGTTTTTATCACTCCTTGGTGTCCACCAAAAGGGGAATCGTGATAATCTTTGAGACTCGTCTGTATTTCCTCTGAGCTAGTGATTACCTCTGGTTTTGTTGTCGGACCAGCGTCGATATTATTAGGCGCTGAGGTGTTGCTTGTTGTCTCTGTTACTGGATTTAATTTTATTTCCGCCTCTTCAGATTGTGTTTTTAACGGAGGTGTATCTGTGGCTATTAGGGCCTTTACTTTATTGGCCCGAGTAATAGCGTAGCAATTCGCGGGATCTGATTGACTTTGTACAGCGGAATCTTCTTCGAAATTGGAATACATTCGGTGGTGAATTATCGCTTCTACTGTTAAAGTTTGTATATTCGTTTGTCTGTCGTGGTATACGACTCAGCGCGTCGGCATTCGTATTGTATTTTCTTGGTTTGTATTCAATTTCATAATCGAATTCCGATAGTTTATGATGGAATCTCACTAATCGTGAAGTAGGATCTTTCACGTTGAATACGCCTTTGAGGGGCTTATGATCCGTGTATACCTTAAATTTGCGACCCTGAAGATAGCATCTGAAATTCCTGGTTGCCTAAACTATTGCGAGTAATTCCCTTTCGATTGTCGAATAGTTTCTTTCAGCTTTGTTTAGTGTCCGGCTGGCATATGCGATTGGTTGATCCTTGCCTATGTCCCCTTGGGACAATACAGCTCCAAGTGCGTCACTACTAGCATCTGTTGTTAAATTAAAGGGTTTTGTGAAGTCAGGATAAATAAGTAGAGGAGGTGAAATCAGTGCTAACATGATATTTTCAAATGCCTCTTGGCATTTTTCAGTCCATGTAAATTTGTTGTCTTTACGAAGTAGATTTGTTATTGGACGTACGATTTTTGAAAATTCAGGAATGAATTTCCTATAATAGTTAGCAAGTCCTGAAAAGGACTGTACTTGTCTCACTGTTCGAGGAACCGTGAAGTTCTGCACGCATGCTGTCTTGCTCGGGTCTGGGAGAGCTCCCTCACTGGAACATTTGTGACCCAAATATATTACTTCCCTTCTCAGGAACTGACATTTTTCGGGCTGTAGTTTTAAATTATGTTCTCTCAATTAATTAAATACCTTTCGGAGCTTGCGATTGTGATCTACCAAATTTTTGCCATAGATGACTATGTCATTCAGGTATATGAA
This sequence comes from Dioctria linearis, assembly GCA_963930735.1. Lineage (NCBI taxonomy): Eukaryota > Metazoa > Arthropoda > Insecta > Diptera > Asilidae > Dioctria > Dioctria linearis. The sequence continues at coordinate 149,684,485 of OZ005740.1, read as the reverse complement.
GCATTCCAAACTTTGTAGCCCCGTCAGAACATAATTCATCAAACGTTGAAAGGTGGCTGGAGCTCCCTCTAAACCGAATGGCATGCGTTTGAACTCATAGTGTCCGTAGTTGGTGCTAAAAGCGGTTTTGTGGCGATCTTTTTGGTTGACAAGTACCTGATGGTAGCCACTGGCTAAGTCAAGAGTGGTGAAATAACGAGCGTGACCTAATTGGTCTAAAATGTCTTCTATACGTGGTAACGGAAAAGCATCACCTATTGTTTCTCGTTTAACTTGCGGAAGTCTACGACAACACGCCATTTCTTTTCTTCGTTTGGTCCTGCCTTTTTGGGGACCACTAGAAGAGGGGAATTCCATGGGCTTTTGCTTTATTGCACTATTCCATTTTCTAACATTTCATGAAGTTGTTTATTAATAACTTGCCTTTGCGTCTCTGGTAGTCTATACATTTTCTGATTAATTGGGGCCTGATCGTGAAGTAGAGGTATTGAATGGGCTATAGCCCTTGTGAAGGTGAGTGTGTCACCTTTTAGAAAAAACACATCATTATATTCCCAGCAGAGGTTAGTTATTGAGGTTCTCTCCTCGGCATTTTACGTTGTCTCTAGTTCGAGTTCATGTTCTAGTTTGCTAAATCGTTGGTTATTTTCTACAACGTGTGCTTCGTCATAGTCTGGGAATACATGGCGTAGTTGCTGCAATATTGCATCTTGGGGAGGCTGTGCCAGCCTTTGAGTTACCTTTAAACATTTTTTGTTTGGAGGTCGAGCTCCAGTATGTTTTTGAGCTTTATTAATTATGAGACTCTCTTAGGTTGCATACTGTTCCGCGGACAAAGGTGCGATGTAGTAATTTTTTGTGGGTATTAATTGCAATTCAAAGTCAGTTATGATCGCATCTTGGCTATTTGCATTGAGGATACCTAGTAACACTGTTTTTCCCCCGCTGGTAGAAGGCTGTTCGCCAGAAAGACTCCTTCGTCTATCTCCTGAGATAGGCAGAGCATTTCTTCCTGTATGTTCACTGGTATTCTGACCACTATTTGGGATCGAGCAGGTATGCGAATAGTTACCGTTAAATGAGCATTCTGCTGCCTGATTTCATCAGTCCCTGCTGGTTAGTCATATGAATAGGTTTAACCTTTCCTTACTTGTGTTTATTCACAAAGGGGACACTACAAATTGACAGCTTAACCTCTGCAGGTTCCATCACTTTGGTAGCTGACCTTGACAGGAAAAGCTTTTGAGGAGGCGTTCGGCAAGTGCTGCACTACTTGAAAGTTACAAGGGATCTTATTTTTAAGAGTGAAAATCCCTTGGGAACTTCCCAGAGTTTTGCCGGTACCAGAAGGTGTTTGTAGTGTGCAAGTTTTGTGTGTATGTATTGAGCTAGGGACGTTGAGTGCTTGTTTCTTAACTAAGCTTACTTCAGCCCCTGTGTCTACTACTAATTGCACGTGTCCGCTTTGGGCGATGTCTAGGGGGAGTTTCACAATGGGGATTCCTGATACTGTGGATAGAGGGGACCCTTTACCAAAATTCTGCAGCTTTAAAGTCGAGCCTGGGGATTTTTGGTCGACTGTTTCGAGTTTCCCTGTGCCTCCCATTTTCGTTTTTGGTGGCACTCAGTAATAATATGACCTCGATGTCCACAGAAATCACATTTAGTTTGAATCTTGTTTATGTTTACTTTATTTGGCACATTTGATGGTTTACCCTGGAAACCATTATTATATCCAGGGCGATTGCGTTTACAATCGCGAATATCGTGTTTATAGCTGCGACAATTTGTACACTAAGGCGTATTTTTGCGTTTTAAGCATTCATCATAGGTGTGCCCTTTAATCCTGCAGAAATTGCAGATGACTACTGTCATAAGTGAATTTTGGGGGCCCTGTGAGAATGTTGGGGGACCCTTGAGGTTTGCTGGCCATATCGACTGCCCACTGGTAATGCATTTTGATCTGGGTGAGAAGCTATTGGCGGTGGGGTCCCAAGAGTTCGTGTTTGGAACTGTGGAATTGCAGAAGAGGTCTCCATGGGTGGATTAGCTAGTGAACTAGTGTAGGCGTTTTGTGCTTTGAGTTGATTTGGGCCGTGGAAAAGATTAGTCAGTGCCCGTGCGGGTAAAATGTGGACTGGTGTTTGAGTAGCGGCAACAGGTGTAAAAACCATGGATTGTTGCAATTTTTCCATATCTAGAGCTTTTTTAATTTTGTCTTCCAGTGAATTATCTTGTTGAGCCAATAGATAAGTCGTTAAGTGCGGGTTGGTTGACCCAGTTTTCACAGCTGTAATTGCAAAATCTTCCAACTGTGGTGTTGTGGTTCTGTAGACCTCAGCACCGTATTTTATTTCGACGGCTTGTTTACACTGAGTTAGGAAGTGTTTTACTCTTTGAGTAAAAACTACGAAATTCTCCATTGGAAACTGTCGGCAAGAAATTAGTTTATTGACTAATTCTTCGTATGTTTCTCGAGGAAGATAAGTTCTATTCAACAGGGCCTCAAGTTCATCTAAAGATGTCCAATTGGACGAAGTAATTAGTTGATAAGCTTCCCCGCGAAGACGGGTAGGCAGAATTTGTATAAAGGCACTCTTTTCCTCTTCAGCTAGGCACTGAAGGACTTGTTTACAACATCCCAAGAAAGTTTGCAGCTCTATGCCACGGTATGGGTTATTTTCACCCGAAAACAAAGGGACCATTTGTGCGGTCAACTTGACTACTTTCGAGTAATCTACTGGCATTGTGAGAATTTTATTTGTTTCGAGAATGCGCGGAACACTTATATTTTCACTTATTTCTTCTAAAGTGGATTCCAATAGGGAATCGCCTAACCAATTAAAAACAATATCACTCGCGGATGCTTCGTCTATACTAATTTCACTTTGATTTAATGAATAGGAGTGCGAAAATCCGGAAAATTGTTCGAGATCTTTTTTAAACCTCTCAGTTTCCTTTTTAAAATTTGTTATTTTTGCTCTCCGTTGTTCATGTAATTGCTTTATTTGCTCATCTAGACTATCACACTGATGAACTGATAGTTTTTAGGATTTTCGCACTTGTTCTAATAGTTTATATAAATAAAACTGAAGACTTAGTTTTCCAGTTCCTGGCAAGATATTTCCGCTGCGTAGGGAGCTTCCTAGTTGATGAGCTAGTTGAGATGGTGGCTGCTTTGTTGTCTCCTGTGTTTTGCAGGCTGTTTTGATGTTTCCTTGAGATGTCTCGATTTGTTCTTCTGGGATGCCTACTGTGAGCCGGTGCGAGTTTTCCTTGGGGTCGCCCGGCAAGGAAGATTGTTGAGTCTGTTTATCTTTGTCCTTTGGGTTGCCTCCTGTGAGCCGGGGCGAGTTGTCCTTGGGGTCGCCCGGCAAGGAAGATTGTTGAGCAGGTTGAACTGGCTATGCAGCAATGTGTATTTCTTCCTGTGGTGCCTCCGGGGAGTTGTTGTTGCTCATCAACACTTCGTGTAACCTGTCTAGGCCACAGGCTTGTAGATCTCGGCTGGTTGTTACTCGTTGTCCTCAGGAGAGTAGGTCCTTTGGTAAAGATAGTGCCCTCAAGGCCAGACTCAGCCCCAAGATTAAGGATTTGGGTGTCTTTTCCAGCACTATCCTACCGGCTGCGCCAAAATTGTTGTGTATCCCGTTCAAAGAGAGAAGGAGAACACACAGTGGTCCTTGGCTCCTCGTTGTACTCACGAGTTTTCTGTAAATATACAATACTTTTCCTTTTCGGAAAAGGTTAACTATAAATATGTAAAAGTGGGTGTACACTGCACTACCACACGAGTCGAAAGAACAAACGATTTTAATTTTACTCGAATTCTTTAATTAACAAAGAAAAAACTTCTAATACAAAACTTTTACAAAATAAACTCTAATATTAAAGTTTTACAAGACAATCGAAAACTTCTACTAAAAACGGGAGAACCACCGATATTCATTTAATTCTTTAAAACCGCGAACTTAAACTCCAACTCGAAACCGTTCACTCAAAACTTTGCTCAAAAACTGCGCTCCTCATGTCCAGTGACGAGTCTTTTAAAGAAAGCCTCAGTTGTTTTAGCCTTCTCATTGGTCACTTGAATTGACCTATAGGAATCTTCATGTGACCCATTCCCCAAAATGAGCCTGTCAGACCGGAGAAAGAATCAGCCAATCAGAATTGTTCAATTCCTTCCCACAGTCCAATATTGCTGAATCGTGAAAACGAGCCACAAAATTTCCCATGGTAAAAATATATCCACATGTTAAATTTTCCTGGACGGCGGATTGCAACATGATCAGTATACTTGAGTGAGATAAGCAAGCGCATTTTTCTCACAGTCAATTATGCTGACCCATCGAAAAATGTTTAGCGCTTGAATATTTCACTCGACACCTGATCTGTTTACTTGAATGAAATAAACATGCGCGTCTTTCTCACGGTCAATAAAGTTGACCCATCGAGAAGTGTTTAGCGCGTGCATATTTCATCCGAAATATTATACGTGTTTGTAGCCTGGCACATGTATACTTGAATCTGAGCCCTGGAATTTGTTTATGCATTTCAAACATAAATTGGCTCATGTTAATTTATGAATGCATTTTTGGACCCACTTTTAGAATTAAAGGAATTTATGGATGCATTTTGTTATGCATGCATAAATTTCTTTATCTTTTGTTGTTGGTATACAACAGTGTGATAACGGGACGAAAATTGACATGGGTCGGAAAATGACTGTCCTTTGTTAGTTACAATTTTCTAAAGTACAGAAAATTGCGAAGAAGGCGATTTGTAGATGTTAAATATGATGTCTGACGTAAAATTTGGTAATAATTCTATGGTTGCTCTATTCTGCTTGCGGGGTCACCAGTTGTAGCGGCCCTCGTGTCTCCTGTGCCAGAGCCACTAATTTCTTTTGAATGCAATCTTTATGTCTGGTCAATGGATAACGCCCGAAACTTGTGGTTTTATTTAAACTTTTATTTAATAGCTATCTATACATTTATTTTAATTACTACAAAATTAATTACCAAATATTTTGAATTCGATCGATCGCGGGGCGAAACCACTGGTATGAGACTTGTAACTCGACTGTAGTTTGTTCTAATGCCTTGGCGCACTCGTCACCCGTATCGCGTATATATGTTGCTTCTGTGTGCTGGTGTGTTATACAATAGGAGTTATTTAGCACTGGTTACGTTCAGAGTTAGTGCTGCATGTTGCGTTCGTTTAGATTAACTAGCGAGTCTCTATACCTCCGAATTCTGGCAATATTTTTATTGCTACAGCAAGATAACAATTATACGTGCCCATTGTGGCTTCCTTTGGTACAGTATTTGAGTCTAGATTTAACTCCTCTGATTCTGATTCTTCCTATTATTAAGAGTTTCGTTTGTTTTCTCCTCTAGTATCTTCTTCAGCTCTATGAATGTCGCGTTATACTTGTTTTGAAGCTCGTCTGCCTCTTTTCCATTTTGGGTTAATTCTATTAGATCGAACTCTTTCCTTATTTTCTTGGCTACAGCGTACTTTTCCATTAAATTCCTACTAGAGAATGTTTTCTGTGGATTTTTCGTAAACGTTTCTAGTAATCTTTTTAATTCATCAAAAAATTTTGGTATGTTTCCATGAGTATCAAATATGTTTCGAAGAACCCAAAGACAGTTATTACAAAAAGAAAATCTTTGTTAATTCATTTATTTATTGCTACCCATGAAAAAAAGTGATTTATAAAACCATATTAAAATATCTATTATCTAAGAATAAAATGAAACTATACTAGAAAGAAAAATCTGCATAATTCTATCCCTAAAAGTCATCTATAGACAAAAATTTAAAATTATCTTATTCACAATGCTAGAAACCCGCAGAAAAATATTTTCAATTTAATTCTATTTCTAAGATCTATCTGAACACCTATATATAAAAAGAATGATTTAAAAGCTCCCTATATGATAAGTGTGAATCCCGCAAGCTATAACTAAACGCTAGCTAGGTTATCCACACTCTGTTTTATGTTATTTTTGATGTATGTACGCAAGTATTTTCTCCCCATGTAGATTGCAATTGCTATCAATGCTGTTATTATCAGTAATGTCACTGCGGTCGGTACGGACCGGCAGCGTGGTTTTTCTGCAGTGCTTCTTGCAGTGAGCTTTTTTGTTGTTTAGTTGGTATTTATACAGCAGGTGAATTCGTCTTTGCTTGTAGCTGATTAATGGGTGCTGTTATTGCTGCTGCAATGTATTCAGAAATTTGTATGTTTCGCAAAGTCGTCGTAGTTGGAGCGTATGCTGGAATTTCTTCGTTTATCTTTCCTCTTGTCGTTGTTGTAGGTATGTACTTCTCATGCAATTTCTCTTTTGTTGTTTTGGTTTTTATTTCTGCATTCTCGTCTGCTATTGTTGTGGATGTGTCGCCATTAGTCTCTGGAATTTGTTTTCTTTTCGGACATATTGGTCGCCTGGGTGTTGTTCTTTTACGTATGGTCGAGTTATTGATCTCTGTCGGTGATCTAGAAAGCTTGGTTGCTGTTCGTCTGGTTAGAAGAGTCGATGGTCCGATTGGCGGGGTCGCCATGTAGTACGTTTGCTTCACAATATGTCTGGATCCTAATCATAATGAAGCTTTTTTATTTAGGTTTATTTATTTAATTTATTCCAGGCAGAGAACTGCCAAACCTAAGGTTTTTATGGCTAAAGAGCCACTGTGACCTTTTTATTTGATGGCAGGTAATTGCCGATCTTTTATTAATATGGCAGAGTATGCCGCTGTTTTATTTTTACTGGCAGGGTATGCCTGTATATATATTATGGCAGAGTATGCCGCTATTAGGTAGTCCTTTTGGGCAGAGTATGCCCCTGTATATATTTACTGGCAGATTATGCCGATCTTAGGGTGAGAATCAAAGAAACACCTTGATGAATGATTTAATTCTGAATTTTATTCAATTGTCACAGGTTATTTATACAGGTGACTACCCTGTACAGTGGTTATACAAAAGGTGGGGCATAATTGCAGAATTGCAATAATTAAACATATTTTGTTGTGTCAGCTTATCTGATCACAAGTCATTTGAATTTTCGTGTAAAGCGATGACCTCGGGTATGAATATTTTATCAATCAAGAATTATGCTTGCATAGCGGAATTTGCTTGCTTTGCAAATTCTTGTTGGGGTCGTACAAACTTTGTATATTTCAATTATTTTTCGTTTTGATTTTTGTTTGTGATTCTTGACCGTGGTCATGGCTTTACAGTATGTACATATTGATTTCTTGCTGTCCACTTTCAGTACAGTGATTTCTGAGTTCTAATAGTGTCTCAATTAGTTCGTTATAATCTTTCCTATTTCGCATTGGGAAAGTAGTTTTGTACATGATAAAAGTTTGCTTCTTGTACAACTGTACTGATAAGCTTGAACTCTGAATATTTAAGGACGGAAAAATTCCTCTTACTTGGTAATAGAAAATATTAATGAGAGATACCCTTTTGTGTGATCAGGTTCTCTACCTTTTCGGGCATATAATCAATATCAGTATGGGGCGAGGATACATATTTATTATACATAAATTCCACGGAGTCTGATTTGTCTACGGGTTTTTGTGGAAACTTTGCTTGGTTTCTTGTTACTACATTTATAGCTTTCGGCCCTTCTGGTGTAGCTTCCTTGGGAACTATGCGACTTAGAGCATCTGCATTTGCATTTAAAGATCCTGGTTTGTGATGGATCTTGCATTCGTATTGCTCTAGCTTTATTCTCCAGCGCATAAGGTGGGCGGAGGAATCTTTTAAATTCATAAGCCAGACCAATGGTTTATGGTCTATTATGATATTAAACTTCCTTCCTTCCTTCCGGTTTATTCTCTTGAACATCTACTTTTACCGAATCCGATGTGGAATTTAACATTAATAAATTTGCTACCATGTTTTTAGAGCTTACCATCGCATTTCCTATATAAACGCCTGGCTGTTTCTCTTTCTTTAGGTAAAAAGCTTCTCCGTTTCTTTCTACTGGTATCGCAACAATTACCTCTGAGCGAGGAGGAAGGTCAATAATATTCAGTGATGGGGTATTATTGCTTGTCTTTGTGTTACTGTTGGTATAGTTCATTTTTTCGGCTTCCCATTGTGTACTTATTATATTCTCTTGATAATCTTTATTTTTTTATGAAACTTTAAAATTATCGTTACTCAACGTATTTAGAGTGGTTTTCCCTTCTATCTGGGGGGCTTGGTTTCTTTAAGAACTCATTTCCACAGGCCACAGTCATAGCGTTGTGTACCTGTGATGAATTTAGTCCTTGTGATTTAATTTTGATTTTATCCTCTCTTGAGTCATCTTTTCCTGAACAACTCACATAGGCAGTGGAATCCGTTGAAATAATTTCTGGATTCTCACGTACCGAATTGTACTGGGTCTTGGATGCTCTAGGTAGATAATTTATCATTATTATAAAAAGATAATAAAATATTTGGATGATCTTTCCAAGGTTTATATTTTGTTGGCTAGTTTTACCTACCTCTTTCCTTTGAGATTCTTTTTGTTAGCTTAGTTCCAAATCGCTATTTGCTTTTCCCTCTTTCTTGAATTTATTATTTTTATTGACTGCCTGCTCGGGTTTTACTGAATTCATATCACCTTTACTTTCCTTTTACCTAGCTAGTTTACTCCTTAAACAAACCTCTAGACACATGTCTAAGTAGTTTATTGCGCAGTCATATTCCTTCAGGAAGTCATTCCCTAGAATACCGTCGCAAGGTAGTTTACTGCCGTCCGCGACTATATGAAATGGGTGATTTAACTTGAACTCGCTTCCTTGAGTGACTAATGTAATTGCACCATAGGTAATTCCGTAAGAAGGAAAACTATCTGCAGCCAAAGTAGTGATAAAACAGCGTTTATCTTCGTATACGAGTGCCTCGTCATGAGTAGACTCAACTTTTATCAAACTAATTTCAGCACCCGTATCGAATAAAAAGGTAGCTGGGGTTTTAATTGAAAAATTTACTGCAATTGTCATTGTCACGGAGTGACTGAGGGCCTTTATAGGTATTTTTAATTTGGTTAGAGGATTTTTATTATTTATTGGGGTGTGTCTGACCATCTGACTTGCCTGAAATTTGTCGGTTGACTATGGGGAGTATTCCTTTGATGGGGGTTTTGTTGCCTCTGAGTGGGCTGTGGCTGATCCCTTTCAAAGTTGGTTCGCCTTACTCGTTCATTGTAAAGCCGGCTCCGACATTCGTGTTGTCTGTGATTGGGCTTATGACGATAACTACAGACCACTCTGTTTACTTCTCTTTTCACTTTAGGAAAGGTAGAAAACATTGGAAGTTTTTTCCTCTTAAACAGGTCTCTCTGTTATGACCCTTTCTCCCACAATATTCGCAAATATTGGGTGAATTAATGCGAGGCGTATTTTAATGTGCCTCATCGATTCTATGCGAATGCTCACTAGCAAAAGTAATGAACTTCTGTAGTTCGCTTTCAGATCGAGCTTTTGCAATTGTTTTCAATTGCTCATTCCTGAGGCCATCTTCGAATGCACGTATGGCATTTTGCTCATTTTCCTTGAGTAGATAATTTCGTGAGGCTGCCTCTGTTACTTCATTAAAAGTTGCAGAATTTAAATCGGATAACGCTTCTGTTATCCCATTTGCAAATAAAACGAGATCTTCACGAGCATTAGCTCTCCTTGTATAGCACCTCGTGGTCTTTTCTCCTGAAATTGAGCGTTTAGCTCGGTTTTTAGAGCATTCCATGAAGAAATGTCTTTAAATCTTAGTAGGTCGTATGCTGGACCTGTCAGTTTGGTTTCCACAATTGTGAGAAAAATGTTTTTGTCAGCGGCAGTTTTAGCTTGCGTGAATAATAATTCACAGCAAGTAACAAAACGATGTAGATCCTCGGTTCTGCCTTCCAACTCAGGGATCATATTCCGCGCATCAATCAGGGATATTCTTAGATCCGTGGCTGTGTTTTCTGGGTTTTCAGGTCCAGGGGACATTGTTGAGCTTTTTGCAGAGTTAATAAATCGCCTAACGCGAGCCAAACGATTTGCAGAATGCCTGTTACTGTGAGTAGCTTGGGCCGAATAAATTTTCGCACGTGTCACTACAATATTGTCGGAATATACACAAAGACCTTATAATCAATCCTTCACACTTCTTTGTTTTTTATTCCTATTAAGAATTTGGGAAAAAATTATGTCGTTATTGTGTATTTTTTTTTTTACGGAGTTTATATATAGAGTAACACGAGGGTTGGCTTGAAGTGCTCTGCGTACATAAAAATATATACTCCTGTTTTTTTCTCAAAAAAACCGTTGCTGTTAGTAGCTCAAACTTGCTGATTACTTGCGCGATTGACGGCAAATTTTTTTTAAAGCAAGAGCAAATTACTAAGCACAAACTGGCTCTGAGACTTATTAAGTTTTTAGTTTTCTATCAAATTTTTCCGCGACAGAGAGAGAGTTTGCACATTTTCACTTTAAAATTTTTTTAATTTTATAATATATGTAGTGGTAAGTAAATATAATATCAAGTATCAATATTTTATAATATATATAGTGGTAAGTAAAAATAATATTAAGTATCAATATAAAATATAAGGAAAAGTCAATTTACTATTTTAGGTAAAAAAACGGCTTATTGCTGCTTTCCCATGATGAAGAAAAAAGGTTATGTTGTTCCTGGCTCCTCACTGGCACACTGTCACTTGTACTTTTATAATTAAAAAAAAAACTTTCCTGCTGTGTTCCTGGGTCCTTCTTACAAATTCAATTTCCTGGTTTCTGCTGTATACAATTTTGTGTTGTTGTTGGTTGTTGTAATTTTTCTATCCGGTTGTTTCTTATTAATTGTTCAGCACTGCGCGTACTTCTTCGTACGGGTCGAAATCGCTTCGTCGTCGTCAGGGTTATTTCTTCGGGGTATCGCAAGGTACACTTCTTCCGCAGAGGTCTCGTTTTCTAGCAGGGAGGTCAGCTCTCTATCCGATGGATCGTTTTCAGCGTCACTGGTCTCGGATTCCAACTCCTCGAATTCCACGTCTTCTTCGCTGGCATTTTCTTCGAACTCTACGACCTCGGTAATTTCGATGATATTTTCATCCGCTTCTTCTGCGGGTATGTCTTCTTGACTTCTAGGATAGCACATGGAGTTTGGGGTATTTCCACTGTTGTCCTGGATGATATGTGTGCCTTCTCTGGTGTCCCTTTTCGTGGAAATCCCAAAATCGGCACCGCACCAATTTTTGCTCGCGTTTGTTGGGCAAAAGGACGAGGGATTGCTTCTCGGCGAAAAAAATGGAGGAAGATCATCATCAAGTTGGTCTATATAAAAAAAAGCGAGTCAGTTCACTTTCAAGATTTTATTTTGATATAATACACTTGTATTTTAGTACGAAATGATCCTACACTTTCAAGGTTTATTTTAATACAATATAAAATTCAATATCACCAAATACAATACACACTTCTATTTAATTTATATTTTTATTCTATTAGTTGTTAAGATTCCTTACCTTTGGTCGGGGGAATCTTAGCAGTAGTTGTTAACCTTTTAATTTAAAAAATAGACTGCCTCGATCGTACTAGAAATCGGAAATTTATACTGATGGATTATGCCATCTCTTCATGATCTGTAGCTGAGTATTTCTTATATACTGGAGACCGCGCCCCTTCACGTTAAATTTCCAGCAAATCGCAGACGTAGCTAGACATATTGAGTTTTCCCCTCCGGGAAATTCTGATAGGAATTACCGAGTATCTCTTCGATACTCGTTCTTAATTTATGTTTGTTCCTCTCAGTTTTCAAGCTTTCTCCACTGAGAACGTTTGAAAAAAGTTCTTGAGTACTTAATGCTTTGGTTCCTTTCTTAAAACATTCCCCTCAGTGGCCCAGTTGAACATATGTTGGGGTTTTTGACTGAGAAAGAGAAATTGTTTACTGCACTCAATTTGCACTGCAATTTGATACGCTCGATTGTTTGCAATTGAGCGTTGGTATTTCCTCATGCTTGAGGAAATAGAACATTTGGTTGCATTATGCCACACAATTGAATTTTAATGTTTTGTGTTGCTTCATGACAGCATTTCTAAGATTTCTTTACGGCCGCATTTTCGATATTCTTTTCTAAATTGGCTTGACTCGTGTATTAATGTCTTGCATGGCACATATGTGCCTTTAAGTCTTTTGTATTTATGTCTGTCCTCTAGGGAAAGTACGTATCCTTTCTAGGGAAAGTAATGAGTGGCCTTGGTATACTGTTAGTATAAAAAAAGGGGTGTTTTGGGGCCGCCACTCATAACAAATCTCCCCGACCTCATCAACTAACGAGAACGATAAGGAACAAAACACAAGACGGGGAAATGCGGAGAAATAATAACTCGTGAAGTAGGGGTTAACCATTTTTTATTATTATTTTTTTATAATACAAAAAAAGGAATAAGGAAAAAATGCAGTAGAGTGGTGGCGGGTCTACTCATCACCACTGTCCTCGGCTGGTCCATCGAATCCAGGAGGGGGGGGGGGGTGACCATGACCTGGCCTAGAATGGCCGTCAGCGGGTCATTGAAGACCGGGTGACAACACGCGCACAGGTCGTGCCACCCAGTAATGTGAAAGATGGCACCTAAGAACAAAACACAAATTTAAAATATATAGGCCATTGCAAATGCGTACACAAAACTTACCAACGCCAACCCAGGATTAGCCCTGGTGGGGATACAATGGCAGGTCCACCCAATTCATTTTTCCAACATCGGCCTCCACCCCCAACATGGAGAAGGGCTGCTGGCCGGTTCTATGAAGCACCAATCGAATGGGTCCACGCCAGTTGGGCATCACGTGGACCACATACATATATGAGATAGGCACTGCTAGTGAGACGCGAGGGACACTAATATGGCGTATTGCCAACGGTAGCGGTGAACAACATTTTGGTCGTAGCTATAAAATCGCTGGTAAAAATGAACGATGACAATACTTCAGAATATGAGACGCGAATGATTCATTTGAAGAAAAATCACGACAATCTTTAAAGCATCCAACTGCAACAAAATATCCATTTAGCACATTTTCAATGCGGAATAAAGGAAAATACAGTAATCAGATGCCTCAGATAAGAGCGCCCAAATAGAAATAATAATGACTCCCCCCGAGAATTATTCCTCTCCAAAGAATACTTCTCTTTTTTCAGTGGGAAGGATTGTTATATATCCAAAATAAACCTGGAAAAAGGCAATTAACAAAAATATTGTTACGAGCGTGGCCTTAGTTCGTTATTTAAAACACAATATTTCAGATATCATTAACAAGTTCTTTCTTTATTTAACTTTACTGTTTACTCTCACAAATTCACAAATAGTTATCAAATCAACTCTTTATAGTTATCGCTAGTACTGTTCTTCTAATTATCGCAATCCAAATAGTTTGCTTCGTTCACTTCACTGTCTGAAATAAGAGTCGCCTCCTGATGTGAGTAGCGCCGTATTTTTACTCTACGAATTATCCTAGAACTTTCCTGAATATTCCGTTCTTCGAACCCATAGTTTACTAGGATGTCACTAACCTAAAGTTGTTTGCATTTCCAACAGATGTCGCTTGTATCACTTTGTGGCGCGTAACACTGCCCCCTTCTTAAAATTGTTCGTCCCGAACAACAGGTGATCCACTGGTCTTGATGCTCGCAGTATTGACAAAAACGATCTAGATGAACGATTTTCCGTTTGCCTCTTGTACCCCGCTGAATCCAATATACTACGTCATTAATTCGAGTCACTACTGAATGCGGTCCTTCCCAGTGTTGTTGTAATTTGGGAGAACATCCCTTTCGTCGTTTCGGGTTGTACAGCCAAACAAGGTCACCTTCATTAAATCCGGCTGAGTTAGCACGTAAGTCATAGCGGGTCTTCATCCGATCGGTATTTATTGCTAATTTTGCTAATGTTTCCTCGTGCACATCAGCTAATCGTTGTCTAAGCGCCGATACATAATCGTCTGGTAACTTTTGTTCACCTCTGGGTGTACCAAACTTGAGGTCGATGGGTAAACGCATCTCCTTTCCGAATATCACTTTTGCTGGAGTTTGTCCGGTCGTGCTGTGAATAGCTGATCGATAGACCATTAAGAACATGGCAATATGTCGATCCCAATCGCGATGATGATAGTCGACTACTTTCTTTAGATGCTTGACCAATGTTCTGTTGAAGCGCTCTACCATGCTATCAGATTGTGGATGCAGAGGAGTTGTTCTGGTTTTTCTTATTCCCAGAATTTTACACATCCCTTGGAAAGTCCGCAATTTGAATTTCCGTCCTTGGTCCGAATGAAGTTCATGAGGAACACCAAATCTACTGACCCAGTTCATTATTACTTGATCCGCTACTGTGGTAGACTCTTTATTAGGGATTGCATAAGCTTCAGGCCATTTACTGAAATAGTCAATAGCATCTAATATATAACGGTTACCGTTATCTGTTTCTGGAAAAGGTCCAGCGATGTCTACAGTATTTCGACGATGGTGTCAAGTCAATGTGTCGTGTGTCAAATCGCTCGTATAATTTTTGTTTGTTTTATTAATGTAATGCAATTTTATAGACCCGTAATTGGTATAATTTCGTTAATTTAAATAACGTTTCTATTGTGTTGTTTGTAACTTTTTAAATATTGCTGTGGTATATACATTTAATAGATAGTGCTGATCGGATGTCGGGCGCTGCATTGAATTTAAGTGCGTTTACCAAATCTTAACCTGTGCATATGTCTGCAGTCTTTTTAACAATTTTTTATTTTGTTTTGTCATAGACTTCTTTGGTGTAATTTGTACTGTGATTCTTATATTTATAATTTCTTCAAAGAATTCCTTTTATTTATTTATTTCTTTACATAAGCGATGACAATTCAATGTAAAGTGTTCACACCATTGACATAAACCATCCACCGATTACTTTCTGTGGAAGTATTATAGCGCCATCTATGAGTGAAAGTGTTTCGAATAAAACTTTAATATTAGCAAAGACACTAAGCAACTTGCTATTTTTACAACATTATTAAGGGTACTTTCTCGCAAATATTCATTAACTTCAATATTATTTTCCTCTGATTATACTGACAGTTAAATATTTATATGTAATTTAATCTAATTAATCTGATTTTCTGGTAATAATGGCACTTTGCAAGATTTGCTCCACTAAAGTTGGTGGCAAGGAGGCAGTATGCGATGGTAATTGCGGCAATGTTTTCCACGCTACATGCTTGAAGCGAAATACTCCATCTTCGTCTTCTGGGCACACCACCTGCAGTGAATGCTCTGATATTAAGCCTTGTCACGTCCTACGACTCATGAAAAGTTTTTCTGAGGCAATCTCTGGGGACCAGTCTCTTATGCTGGATAAAATTAGCCAGTTTTCAGCCAAGCTGTCAAATTTTCAACAATTTTATGATGATGTTCACATATTGAATTGTAAGATGGAGAACGTTCTCACCTTGACTGACACGTTGCACTCTAATTCGATTGCGATACTGGAAAATACTCATGAAATATCATCAAAGATATATCTTGTGTCGAGCACCTTGGACGATCTTCACTCTGTGGTAGCAACATGTGATGCGCCTTTGACGTCCAGTGCTAACGACGGGACTGCTTTACCTATCATTGAAGATATCAGGCGCACTATTAAGCAGGTCAAGGGCGATATTGGTTCCTGTTCGTCGGCCGTATTGAAAAATTCTACGCTTTTGGGTTCGGTAATTCATGATATTGGGAAATTGTCTATAAGAGAGTCGCGCAGCTCCGAAACTCTACAGCCTGAGCCCTAACAGTCTTCATCTATTCAGCAAGATTCTCATGTCTTAACTTCTGCCTCCTCTGAGAATATTTCCTCAGCGAAGGTGGGTCGTCGTCAGAGACAAAGGAATCATCGCGTCAGCCCAAATCATATTACTACTGCCTCAAGTATTTCTTCTTCAGATCGACATGAGGTTTTTCTGGATACCAATGTGGTCTCTATTGGCGGGACTTCATCTTCGGTTGCCGACACCGGGATATCTCCGATTGCGGACGAGGTGTTTGAGTGGGACGAAAGCTTCAGTTTCGGATGTCGGTATATTGCGGTCTACTTCGGTTGCGGATATTGCCTCCACCAATGATCTTCCGACTGTAATTGTAGACGCTGTTTCGCTGCGGCCAACCAGGCTTCCAAAGTGTGTCTTCGTATCTAGAGTACATCCTGACACTACTGAGGATGAGATAACCAGACATATTTCATCACGTGTTGGTACTTCGACCTCTTCGATTGCCTGCAAAAAATTAACTACTCGACATGATCGTGAGAAACGCTCATTTTCTGCGTCCTTCAGGGTTTTGGTTCTGGAAAATCTATTTCAGGCGGTCCTTTCTCCTGAGATTTGGCCCCACAATTCTATTGTGCGTGAATTTATTCCAATGGGGCGCTCTGGATCTTCTGCTAAGGCAAAAAACTTTTTGGCGAAATATCCGTCCACTACGCTAATGTAACTGGTCTTCGCTCCAAAACGACTCGTCTTTTTACAAGCTCGATGAACTCATATTTTGACGTGGTCTGTTTGACCGAGACATGGCTATGTGGAAAGATTGCAGACGCAGAGAATTTTGGTCCCGAGTTCCTGGTGTTTCGCCATGATCGCCATCGTCTGTCTTCGGATGCTCCTGTTGGAGGTGGAGTGCTTTGTGCCGTTCGTCGCAACCTTCCATGCACATTAATCGATTTTGTTGAGTCCGGCGATCTGGAGTTTATATGTGTAGCTCTCAAGCTCCCACACAAAAACGTATATATTGCAACAATTTACATTCCTCCATGCTCATCAGCTGTGATATTTGACTTGCTGGCTACATGTATTGATAGGCTTACCGTAGTTTTGCTGCCTGCTTTTTGGTGACTTTAACTTGCCTAGTGTTAACTGGGAACACTCTCTGGACGATGAGGGCTTGCTTCCTTCTTTCTTGGCGACTCCTCAACATGCCATATCTTTTATTGACAACATTATTTCTTCAGGCCTAATGCAGTCTAGCGGCGTTATTAACGACTCTGGAAATTATCTCGACATGGTATTTTCCTCCGATCCCCATGGTACTCTCGTTAAGCGTTGTTTAACTACTATGGTTCCTGAAACAAGTCATCATCCGACACTAGATGTAGTTTTGTTTTTTGATCCTGTAACTTCATTATTTAATGCTTCTAGTAACTACTGTTATAGCTTTAAAAAAGCTGATCTTGATAAAATGAATGAATGGTTATCCGCTTGTGATTGGACCAGTGTGCTGGGTAAACGCGACATTGATGAAGCTGTTAACTCGTTTTATGACACATTATTTCTTTGTTTTATTCACTGGGTACCACTTGTTCGTTCGAATCGTGATTCGAATTGTCAACCGTGGTTCAATGGCTCTTTGAAGCATCTTGAAAATTTAAAGAATAAAGCTTGGAGGAGGTTCTGTTCCTCAAGGAGTGATGTTGATTACGTTATTTATTCTAATTCGCGTGCTCAGTACATTTCGTGTTTGACTGACTCGTACAACGATTATGTATTTAGAATGAGATCGGCTTTTCTTGCTGCACCAAGGCAATTTTGGAGGTTTGTTAACTCTAAGCGCAACTGTGACGGATACCTTCATCGTTGCGACTCGGTAACTTAGACAGTATGGATCTGTTAGAGACTGCCAATCTTTCTGGTGACTTCTTTAAAACTGCATTCAGTGATAACCACTGTGATATTAGTTATAATGATTTTACCCATTTGACGAAGCTTCCGCTGACTTCTCTTCAACCTTAAGACCTGTTTTTCGATGAAGCGTCTGTCTCCATGTACATTTCAAGCATAGCTGATAGTTTTTCTGGCGGTCCGGATGGCGTTCCTTCCGTACTCATAGTACATTGTGCTACGTCCATCGTTCCTGTTTTGTGTTATTTATTTAATTTATCTTTAACTTGTGGTATTTTTCCGAAACAGTGGAATATTTCTTTGATTATTCCTTTGCACAAGAAGGGCAATAAGAGCGACATTTCTAACTACAGTATTGGTAAGATATTTGAAGCCCTGGTTTGTAATGTTTTGTACTTCCACTGCAAGCCTTCCTGTGCTCTTTTCAGCATGGTTTTATGAAGGGGAAGTCTACTACGACTAATTTATTGGAGTTTACTAATTTCTGCATTTCTGCTATTGAAAACGGTAAGCAAGTGGAATGCATTTACACGGATTTCAGTAAAGCTTTTGACCGAATCAATCATAAAATTTTAATTCACAAATTGACTGTTCTTGGTTTTCATACTGTCTTTGTTAATTGGCTTCGTTCTTATTTATCTGATCGTACGCAGCGAGTCATATTCCGCTCAGCCCTTTCTGACGAAATAGATAATACTTCCGGCGTACCTCAAGGTAGCCATCTTGGACCACTCCCTTTTATAATTTACATCGACGATGTATCTCTGATTTTGGATAATTCAAGAATTCTTTGCTATGCTGACGATGCCAAAATCTTCGGCATTGTTTCTAATGAAAACGAGTGCGGATTTTTAAACTCGGACTTAGACACCTTTCATAAATGGTGTGCTATTAACTGTCTTCCTCTTAATATTAGCAAATGTACTACTATGTCCTTTTCTCGTAAAAGGAGGCCATTGGAGTTTAATTATACTTTAGATGGATCCTTATTAACTAGACTTGACAAAACCAAAGATTTGGGTGTCTTCCTTAATACTCGTCTTTCCTTCGAACATCATATTAATTCAATCGTGGCCAGGGCTACTCTGGGGTTTATAAAGAGATGGTCAAAAGAGTTTAATGATCCATTCATAACGAAGATCCTCTACTGCACATTCGTTAGACCCATTTTGGAGTATGCCAGTCCTGTCTGGTCTCCCTTCTATTCTGTATATACATATAAATCGCATCGAGGCTGTGCAGCGGAGATTTATCCGATTTGCCCAGAGAGGGCTTCATTGGGACAACCCTATTATTCTGCCTCCATATGTTGATAGGCTTAAACTCTTTCCATTAGATTCTCTTGAGAATAGACGTAAAACTTCCAAAGTTGTCTTTGCATTTCAGTGTATACAAGGAGTGATAAACTCCCCTGAGCTCTTAAATACTTTCGGTATATCTGTTCCTGTGCGCTCCTTGAGGAACTGTGACTTCTTCGTTGCTCCTCAGCATAGTACAAACAATCGCATGCACGAGCCGGTTTCATCGATGTCTCGTCTCTTTAACTGCCAGTTTGATTGCATTGACTTTCATCTTTCAAAAAGTCAAATAAGAAATCAGCTTAGTTAAAGTGACTTGTTTTTCATTATCATTGTTATGTATACTTTTTATCGTTATTATGGTTATGTATGCTTTTGTTATTTTATTGTTATATTTCACTTTTGTATACTCAGTAATCAGATCATTGATGAAGTTCTAAATGAATAAATAAAAATCCTTTCAAATGGGGCTCCTACATTATACTTATGCATTTCTCCTCTACTTCTGTGTGGTGGACCTTTGCAAGAAGCACAGATACTGCATCTACGGCACCATTCCTCAACATCGTCTAGCATATGTAACCAATAAAACCTTTCACGTATTTTGGAAATTGTTTTATTCACCCCCGAATGTCCTCCAGATGATCCACTGTGCATTTCTTCTAGAACATCTTTGACCTGGGATGCTGCCATGACTATCTGCATTCGGAATGACTCGCCGTTAGTTGATTCCCACTTGCGTTTTAATATACCACATTCAACGTAAAGAGAATTCCATTGAGCCTAATAGCTCTTCAGTTTTTCACTCCTCTCCGAGATATCTTTCCATTGTGGTCTTTCAATGTCTTCTTTCCAAGCAAGAATGGGTGATATGTCTGGGTCATCCCGTTGTGCTGTTCGCAAGGTCTCGTTGTCCCAACCCGTCGAAGGTTCCACCGTTATCAGCTGTATAGTTGCCTTTGTTTCTTTTTCTTCCACCCGAATGCAATGTTTGCATTCTAGTTTGCATGGACGTCGTGAAAGAGCGTCTGCGTTTCCATGGATACGTCCTCTTCGGTGTTGGATTTCAAAGTCATAAGCTTGGAGTCGCTCCATCCATCTCGCCACTTGCCACTCAGGGTTCTTAAACTGCAAAAGCCATTTAAGTACTGCATGGTCGGTGCGAAGGATGAATTTCTGCCCATAGAGATATTTATGAAAATGCTTTGTTGAACTTACAATGGCAAGTAGCTCCTTTCTTGTAGCACAATAATTTTTCTCTGACTTTGAAAGTGCCTGGCTATAGTAAGCTACTGGAACTTCTTGACCATTCTCCTCCTGCGAAAGCACTGCACCAATACCTTCATTGCTGGCATCCGTGTCTAATATAAATGTTTTTCCCAGCTTTGGATAGTGAAGTACTGGAGCTTCACATAGCTGTTGCTTCAAATTTGCAAAACTCTCGTTACATTTATCTGACCATATGAACGGCTTTCCTTTTTCTGTAAGTTGCTGTAGGCTCCTTGCTATATCTGCAAAACCTTTTACGAATCGCCTGTAGTAGGTTACTAATCCAAGAAAACTCCTCAATTGATGTTTGTCCTTTGGAACAGGCCAATTTTTGACAGCTCTTATCTTCTCAGAATCAGTTCTTACTCCTTGTGATGAAACAATATGCCCCAAATATTTTACCTCATTCTTGAATAGAGCGCATTTATTCGTACTGAGCTTCAGTTTCGCATCTCTCTCTTGAAGTACGTCCCGTAAGTTGTTTTATGTTCCTCGAATGTTCTTCCGATCACAATTATGTCTTCTAAGTAGACAAGACATGTTTTCCAGGTTAATCCTCATAAAACACATTCCATGAGTCGTTTGAATGTCTCTGGAGCATTACATAATCCAAATGGCATAACTTTGAATTGCCATAAGCCACTTCCAACTGAGAAAGCAGTTTTGTCTCGGTCTTCGGGATGTATTTCCACTTGCCAGTAACCACTCTTTAAATCCAATGTGGAAAACCATTGCGCTCCAAAAAGGGTGTCCAATGTGTCATCAATCCTTGGTAATGGATAGCTATCCTTTCTTGTTACATTATTTAGTTGGCGGTAGTCCACACAGAATCGGGTGCTGCCATCCTTTTTCCTGACCAAAACAACTGGCGATGTCCAAGGGCTGTTAGATTCCTCAATTATGCCTTGTTCTTTCATGGAATTTATCACATCTGCAACTTCTGGTTGTTTGGCTAATGGTAATCTGCCGACTCTATCAACCAACTTCTGACCACCAAAGTTGGTTTTTACATATTTTCGGCTGTCCAACAGAAGCTTGTTCCCAGGCTCCACATCTTTGGCATACTTTTCTGTTCTCCTCTTCTTGTGGTTCCATTCGTCGGCATTTTCTGCAGTCCCTTTGGAGGTGTCCGGGTTTATTACAATACAAGAATACCACGTGACGGAGTGCTCTCTAATGACTGCATTCTGTTGCAAGTACATTCCTCCACCGAAATTTCTCTCAGTCGTACTGCACTTCGAGAAGCTTGCCTAGCAGATTCGTATGCTAATGCATAGGCTAGCGCTTCTGCTGTTGACTTCATTCCTGCTAGCCTTAGTGCTTGTTGTAAATTTTGTCAGCAATAGCATTCACAAAAGCTTCTGTTGGCACTTCATTAAGGAATTCTGCGTTGACGCTAGAGTATTAAAGATAAGCTAAACTTTCCACATCAGCTTGCAGTTGTTGTAGTAATTCGCGATGCTTTTGAATCCTGTTGCGTAACTTCAAGCGATATACTTGCTGCATATATTCATCTCCATAACGTAATTCTATCGCCTGTACTAATGAAGTTTAAGCACGTTGCCTGTCAATCGATATAGTTTGTAATAGCTCTGACGTGGGACCTTGAAGTACTAATACAAGGGCTGTAGCTTTGTCTACATCATTCCATCCATTTACTTCGGAAGCTGCCTCGAACTGTCTCTTGAAAATATGCCACGAATTTTGTCCATCAAATATTGGAGGTTTCATTCTGCCTGCACCGGATATTTCAGTTCCTTCATGCAGAGGTTGTCGATGCATCATCTTCTCCAAATCTACTTTAAAGTTGTCAAGCTTCTCCGTAACATTTTGTTGTACTTCCGACACTTGTTGTTGAACTTCTAGTACTTCCTGCTGGATTCCTTCAATATTCACATTTCGTTCGTCTAATGAATTTTTAAGAAAATTCTTCTGTTCCTCCAAACAGGTTTCTAGACAATTCTGCAAAGAACTCTTTTGTTCATCCCAACGGGCTTCCAGGGAATTCTTTTGTTCTTCTAAACATGCTTGCAGAGAATTCTTTTGATCCTTATTAGCTTTCTTCTGCTCATCCAAACGGGCTTCTAGAGAATTCTTTTGTTCTTCTAAACATGCTTGCAGAGAATTCTTTTGATCCTCATTAGCTTTCTTCTGCTCATCCAAACGGGCTTCTAGAGAATTCTTTTGCTCATCTAAACATGCTTGCAGAGAATTGTTTTGTTCCTCAAGAGCATTCTTTTGTTTCTCCAAGAGCGATTGCTTTTGTTCTTCAAGAGCATTCTTTTGTTCCTCCAAGAGAGATTGCTCCAAGAGCGATTACGTTTGTTCCTCCAGACCATTCTTTTGTTCCTCCAAGAGAGATTGCTTTTGTTCCTCAAGAGCATTCTTCATCTGCAGGGCTAAAATCTCCATTTTTGTCATTAAGGTACCCAAAAGATGTTCTATGTTGATCGCAGGCTCTTCTTCGGTTTCTGGTTCTTCCTCGAAAACGTATGTGTGAGGATTCTTTTCTTCTTCCTTCAAGGCTTGTCTCAGTCGCTCAACTAGAACATTCTTCAGACCTGTCGTTTGCAGTGACCGCTTCACCAACTCCACTTTCAATTCCTGTATGCAAAGCTCCTCTAGTTTGCGTCCCATTCTTACGTCTTTTGTAATTCACTCACAGTTTAATATAAAATTATCCTTCCGAATTTTTACACACGATTTCACAAAATTAATCACTCTTCGAATTTCAAAGTCACATGCCACCATTTTATTTCGCGATTTTATTTTATTTCAGATATAATTCAAAAGTTCTTCTTTTATTTATCTTTACTGTTTACTATCACAATTCACAAATAATTATCAAATCTACTCTTTAGTTATCCACTAGTACTGTACTTCTAATAATCACAATCCAAATAGTTTACTTCGTTCACTTCGCTGTCTGAATGTGAGCAGCGCTGTATTTATACTCTACGAATTATCCTAGAACATTCCTGAATATTCCATTCTCCAAACCCCGTTTACTAAGATGTCACTAACTTAAAGTTCTTTCCATTTCCAATAGATGTCGCTTGTATCACTTTGTGGTGCGTAACAATATTTATTGTGGAGTCTATGAAAGACATCTGATTTTTTAGGAGTGTGAGGAGACGGCTTTCAATTTTCTTTACGTCATCAATAGTGTTAGACATTTGTGCTGCATATTCCGGGTCCCGTACGCCGAACAGGGCAATCGCCACATTGCCATTGGTTCTAGTAGATTTAGTTTTGGCGTGTAGGAGTTCATTATCAGTAGAAATTTCCTCTTGCAGACGATTGAATTGGCTAACTAGTTTGACACACAAACTCGTCTGTTTTAGCACAAAGAGAAAGTTTATCTGAGTGCACAGGTGATCCAGGGTTTTGGTGCTATTTATAATTGCTTGAAAGTCGTTCCAGTTTGTCTCCAATTCATAATAGACTACAAGGTGCCATTCATTTGATATTATGTTAGTCGTGCCGATATTCACAAAATATAACCCATGTTGTGGTTTGAAAGGGGTTGTTTCAATATGCTGAGCTCTGATAATGGGTAGAATCATACAGCTTAAGAGAAGTGTTGTTAGTGCGGAACCGTACGTGTGACGTGTCTTTTTTTTAACCTCGCCGCTACTGCATGTAGAGTTGTCGTAAGGTTCTGTTAATTGGGATGAGTTTCGTCGTTTTGCAGTTTGACCTTCTCTGTCCTGATCATCATGACTAGCCGATCTATCTTCGTTATGGTCCTCTATAGGCAGCGGAGCGAGCCTGTGTATTAGTCGCCGTAATGTATTATTTGCCATTCGAACGTCGGCTACTCCGACAAGACCATCATTGCCCTTGAATGTTCTCACAATTCTTCCTAGCGGTCATTTGAGTGCTGGCAAGTTATCCTCCTGTATGATCACGATAGTACCTGAGAAAACTGTCACTTCCACACGTTTTTGTTCTACTAAAAATTTCTTCAAAATATGAAACCCTATGAAATTGGTTATAATATTTTTTTTCTGTCTGACGAACCGTTCTAGGAATATATGCGAAAGACCACTTCAAAAATCAAACTTGCGCAGACCATACGAAATTACACAGGGATATTCATCTAGGGCAGGGGTGGTCAATGATTCGACCGCGTAACTATTTCTTGTCGCCCGCCTGTCAGACATATTCCAGAGGTGAAGATATATATTTTGTCTAAGCCTTTTATTAGTAAAGTAGAATTTTATTACTAAAATATAAACTGGGAAGTACTATTACATAATGACGAAAGGTGGCAACGCTACGCCATGCTAAGTGTTTATAAAATGATTCTCTGATCATTTGCCTGAAATAAAAGAATTTATAGCAACTATTAATAAATCATACACTCTCTAACATTACAGGAAAAATGAATTTAATTCATTTAAATCTGCAGCTTCAAGGAAAGAACACAAATTTATTCAAAGGCAGAAGCAGAATTGAAGAGAGATAATTTAAATCAATTCGAAAATGTCACAGCCAAATATACAGATAAAACCTTATATGAATCAATATACTAGCTAATACGATGTCTCTGTTACGAAATGATTTTGATAGGATATTTCATTCAATGATGAAACAAACATAGAAGAAATATCAATAAAATTAAAATTATTTTTGATGTGGACTAAACACGAGTTGAATGAAATCCTTAGCCTAAAATACGATATATTTTTGAAATCAAAAGTTTCGCTTCAAAATAGTTATTGAAACTTATTTTGTGCCGAAAAATATCCTTGTTTATGGAGATGTGCAAAATATTTAACAACCCTGTTCGCTTCAACTTATCACTGCGAAACAACCGTGAATGCAGTCAAAACAAAACATCTCTCCCGTTTAACAGATGACCATTTGGCAGCATGTTTACGAAAAGCTATATTGTATGAACATATGAGCCATAATATGAAATGCTTGTCGGAAATATGCAATGCTATGCTTGCATCGTGTCCTCTGATACGAATTAAAAAATATAATAATAGTTGATATCTGAGTACCTGAAATGTATAACTGAATATCTCCGTAAGAAAACAATTCGAGAAAAAAGTTTATTTGGAATATATATATAATAAGTACATAAATGGTAACTATACTATTTTGAAGTATTTTAGATTGTCTTTCATTTCGAAAAACATGACGTGAAAAATATTAGTAGTATTCAGATTAGAGAAGTGTTAAATATGCTCAAAAATTGTGTATATATACAATTTTGGGCACATTTCGTGAATAAAATTCGGTTGTTGTTAGCAAATCTATAGTTTTATTTACTTTAATTATTAAAACACATATTTTTAAGATCAAATTGAATATTTTGTTTTATATGCGAGTAGTCGAATCGTCCGATCTTTCGTGCTCTTCAGGGGTGCCCGCGTTGGCAATAATGTTGTTGTAATTCATTTGTATTTCAATGTATTTCAATAATTCAATAAATTTCAATAAAATTATTCGCATTAATAATAATAAAATAAAAGACCATATTATTTTATTTATAAACTATAATTAGTTTGTGAGAAGAAATCATTATTTTCCATTATTAAAAAACAAAATACTACTTTTCCTAACACACACGATGTTGGTAGACTCCCGTTTGTAATTGCAAAAAAAAAAACAGGTCGCCCGTAATGATAAAAAGTTTGGGCACTCCTGATCTAGGGTGTCATAAGACTTGGTCTTAGATCAATTCCAGTTGTTTTACTTGTTATTCATACCCTAGGTGATGAAATCATAGGGTTCACTTAGTTTGTCATTCTGTTTCTAACACATAAAAATAATGATTGTAGAGCAAAACCCCTTCTTGGTGTTGCCATATCAAAAAATAGGAACTTTTCGTATACTGTAAAACGATCATTCCATGCTAAATAAGAAGAAAAAAAGAAGAATTTTATACAGGAAATATATTTATATGCACAGAATATATGTAAGAGCGGTTGGCCCTTTCACACGAAAAATTAAAAATTAAACAGGGTTTCTTTGTGAAAACAGCATCCGAGAGACCAACAATTTTACTTACACAGCTGTAACAAGAGTAAAGCAAGTGGGGTAGATGTTGAAGCGGAGTTGCGCCGCCCGTTGAAAAAAAGTTATAGCATGCGAAAAATATAATATTATCAAAACTTGCCTTTGAAAAGTGTAAATTATTATTGATTCTTAACTCTCAAATAAATTTTTTCGCCTAGATTTGATTTTAGCCACTTGACAAGGCTAACGTTGGTGCGTGATACTGACATGGAAAAAGTTTTTGCCAGTGCTATAAAGTTCCCTGAAGATATGGATATACCAGCAAACGTTAAAGTAACAAGTAAAAATAAGCGACTCGACGTCTTTGAATCACAAATAATGAGTGATCTCAATATTGCCACAAAACAAAATCTTCCTACACCATTTTTTGAATCGATTGATGTTCTTTTATTATAACCGACGAGGATATACGAAATGTTGGAACAAGTCCCAGAAGATTTCTGATTCCTTCCTGATGATCTTCTTAGCTAAACGGACGCCGATAGTCTGCGAAAAGCCGCTTTTGGATTTGCTTTAATCAGTTCACAACTATTACCTCCAAAAATTGTACCTAAATGTTTAATCGCGCTCCGAGCTTTTCTGACATTGCTAATGACGATAGCTTCATGTGAGCGAAGTTTCAGCAAACTGAAAATTGCATCTGATCTACAATGGGTCAAGATAGAATTTCGAATGTGCCGAAAGAGAGATGACAAGCATTTCTAATTTCGACAATATAAACGTGTTCGTGGCGCAAAAAGCTCGAAAAGTCCATTTATAAAATCCAGCAAATATTTCAATCAAACTGATTCCCCTCAATGTTTTTAAATGTACTTTACTCGCAAAAAATTAATATTAACTAATAATTTTATGTGCAATAAATATTATTTCCTCTCATGATCAGTTCTTGCTCAACTTTGTTCAATCAGTTGATAGACCACGTCAGAATAATTAAAGTTAAATATGGTTATGTTGAGAATTTTATGTATCAGGGGCGCAAA
The DNA here is from genome assembly GCA_963930735.1 of Dioctria linearis. Classification (NCBI taxonomy): domain Eukaryota; kingdom Metazoa; phylum Arthropoda; class Insecta; order Diptera; family Asilidae; genus Dioctria; species Dioctria linearis. The sequence goes on along the minus strand of OZ005740.1, from coordinate 149,657,210 downwards.
TTTGTAAGCCTACTTCAGTCGCCAAAACGAATTGTTATGGCTCTATGTGAAGGAACTGAGGAAAGAAGTGAACTCCTAACCCCTTCCCCTACTCTTGCTTTTTGGAATCTTCTTGTCTGCCTGTAACCGCTTAGAAATTCAATTGCTCCTCTCCTTCAATCACTTATATGGCCCAATATAGTAACAAAAACAATTGCAATGCTTACCAAGAATGAAAAAATGTAGACTGTTTCTAATATTTGTGTACTTTCTAATACCCTAGATCTAATGAATCAGTAGTACTAACTATTCCTTAAAATGCCGTGTGTCACATAGTATCCGTCATTATGGCTCGAAAATCATATGATAATGAAGCACACTAATGAAGTGTTTTCCTGCTTCATTATAGCTATAATGAAGAAAAATGTGCTAGATTTGGCATATAATGTAAATCTGGAGCTCCGCTGTGCATCTGCCGATTTGAAAAATAAACAGAAGAAATCCAAAAAAATGCAAATCACAAATTATATTATCAATATTTTTTTTAACCTAATGTTTTTCTCATTTGTAAATTGTTAAATTGAAAAATAAAATAAATAAAAACAAAGTCTATCGCGCTAATTCGATCCATATTGCTTCTTTAATGTCATAAGTTTATCAAAGCCAGTTTGACAGTACAACTTAATTAAAGAAATGGTCTGCATTCTTTATAGACTAATGAGTCGTGCGCTGTGTGACTAAGGCGTAACACTGGATATTTGTCAATTAAGTAAAAGCTTACTGTAATGTACCATAACCATGTATATACTCTACTTCAAAATTGATTTACATGAACTAATGACTTTTTTTTTTAATTAGAAAATAAAACAAAACTTAAAACCTGTTTTTATATAACTTCTTCAATTTCGAATTTGTTTTAAAAGTACACATAAGAATAGCAATCCTTAGAAAGCCGTCTGATAAAAAACACACTTCCGTGCGTTTGTCGAAATAAAAATCATATGATGCAAAAAATTATGTATATTCATTGCGAAAGCATAAATCTAATAAAATTATTGTTTGTAATTTCTAGGCGGCAGACATTCTGAAAAGGGCACAAGGAATTGTTACCTTGATTGTCTGTAACCTAAAAACTGAAGAACAAATTGCTGCTGAGAAAGCTGAGAAAGCAAAGGCTGAAGAAAAGAAAAACGGTATGAATTTCGGAAAGCTATGATTGAAGTTTTTAATAGAAAAGAGCTTGTTGTAGCACCTCCTCCTGAACCCGAAAAACCTCAGGATCCTGCAACGGCTGAAATTACGTCAAATAAGAAAACTTTGATTGAACTTAAAATTGAAAAGAAACCTTTGGGCTGCGTAGTCGTTGGAGGCAAAAACAATTTTGTTACGGTCTGTGACGCTGTATAATTTTTGCAAATTTTGCAATTAATATCTTTTCAGGCCGGCGTCGTAATAACGCATATATTTGCGGACGGTGTTTTATTCCAAGATAAACGTCTCCAAATATTTGATCAAATATTAGAATTGAATGGAGCCCCTATAAATCCAGCAGAATATACTACACTTAAAGTGCATCAATTTTTTCACTTACACTATGAAAAGGTAAAGACTTCCCATTAAGATCTAGATCTGATTATAGTTTTTCAATAGGTAACTATGATGGTATGGAGAAATAACCCTCCTGAAATCGAAACTGTCAAACTAGACATTACTAGGAAGTCTGGAAAAGACCTTGGACTAGCAATGGCAGCAGGACCGAAAGGTGCCGTTGTGACCGAAATTGTAAGTAATATTTTTAAGATAACTCGCAGTAAATGATAAAGTAAAATTTTATAGGCACCAGCTAGTTGTGCACAAGTTGATGGTCGAATACAGAGGGGAGATGTGATAAACAAATTAAATGGCGAAAGCTTAGAGGGCGCATCCTTACCAGAGTGTTTTGCACTTTTCAAGGTAGCAACAGGAAAAATTAGTCTTGAACTTCTTCGTCCAAAGCCTACACTAAGAACTTAGTGTTTAGATGGGCAGCAGTGTATCTTCGATATCGTAAATGTATGTTTATAATAACGTTTAATACTCATGTATCATTTAAATTGAATAAAACTTGTACATTTGATTATTATTAAATAATTTTATTTAAAAGTTATTTCACATCACAGTATTCCATATTTACTCGGATTTGCTATTTTGCAAACACAGAAAGGAAAATTTTCTTCCGAATTTCATCAATATTCAAACTATGGCTGATTTTGTACAGAACTTATTATTTGAAATTCGGCGGAACAAAGTACTTAAACCATAAAGAGAAAATATAGAAAAGTGATCCAATGCAGATTGTCGAAGCTTGGAGTTTTTACGCCAAATTTGTGATATTTGCATATATTTACCTCGGCGCTTTCCTTCTAATGGATCCGCCAAGGCCGTTTTGCATTCATTCCATGGCCTTGGTATTTTTGCCGCTTTTCTATATTTATCACGCTTTTTCATATTTTTAGTAGAATATTTATTTCCACACAAACTTTGAAGTGAACTTCTTCACATCAACGCTATCCCCATGTTGAACTTACTGCTTTGTAGCAACTTCTATCCATATATCTAGACGTTGGATAACAGCTGCGCTTTTTTATCTTAGATTGTGTATCAAATCAGGCTATATTGTGTAAAGTTCGTATACGTGTAATTAGCATTCATAATTGTGGACACCGTGGAGAGCGGGAGGGGGAAATGACAAGAAGTCCTTGTGTTTATTTTGTGTCAGTTTCACATTTCTGCTTCATTTCTGATTTTACGAAAACAAGTGCAGTGATCTTTTAGTTATTTTGTGTAAAAGAAGTGATTAAAGCTATTTAGTTATACTTTATAATAGTGGCAAACAGTATTGACCTATTAATTTGTGGAAGCGATTTTATATAATCGAGACTACGGAGTCTAGATTTTATATATTGATGAAGTGTCCTGTCTTGTGTTGCAGAAACAACCAGCATTGTTGCCGCACGAAATCATTTTTGAGCGTAATTTTAGTATAATAAATTGTAGTGTTTTTAATAAAATATTAGTGAATTAGTCATGGTAAAAATGTTTAAAATTCACCCATGCGGAGTAGTTTGTACACTATTAAGTTGTCATAGTTTTTTTACTTGCATTTAAAATATGTCACCCATGCAAAGGAAACTCAATGAAATATTATCAGAAAATAAATGGGCACGCTAGGAAAATTCCTAAAAAATTAAATAGTTATAAAACAATTACAAAATTATAAATTGAACATTGATTTGAAAATTTTGCGATACACCTAATAAAGTTTCAACCACTAAATTATGTGCCCGCTCTGAAAATATCGTAGTTTAACTTCCATGACTAAAACGAACACATCGACGCAGTTCTACTGCATTAAAAACTTAAGTTATATAGCCTAGTACTTGAAACTTCTTTGTGACCACTGAGCAGTAGGGTTAGCTATAAAATAAATTAGTATTATAGTCATATATGAATTGAAATAAAACGAAATCTTTCATTATTGAACTTAATTTATTCTAAATTGTAGCAACTTTAAATGGATATGTACCTAGCTAATTTCAACTCAGACTGTAACAGGTCATTGCTTATATGATGTGTCTACGTTGATGGAATTTATATTCAGTTGTAGGTACAGAGCAAAAAGAATTGTACTGAATTAGCAGCTTCAAGGCAGGCAGAGTTTAGATCACATCGAGTGGAGTTGTCGGTAAGGAAGTGTTGAAAAGAATTGTAGCAAGAAAGACAAAATAAAATCTATAACGTTATCGTACGGATATAGCGAAGTGTTTTATTTATTCCAGTAGGTTCATTTCTGTTCTCTCAACTAAAAAAAATAGTTGAAAAAGAAGTCAAAAACTCTTTAGCTTAACATTTTGGCGCCCGAGCAGGGACATCAGTGAGTGCATTGAACGTCCCAATAATAAAATTAGTTAGAGCATTAGTATTGTGCCGGTATAGTGACTTTGACTTTCATTAAAGGTGACTTTGAATCGTGATCCGCGGTTTATGAGTTTGTGATTAAGAAACTGGGCTCAAAAAAGGGATTATAAACATAGTGGATTATTGCATTGGTTGTCGAAGCTCGGTCATTTTAGTCGTCTACATGTTGCAGGCATAATCTCTGTAGAGAACAATTAACGGATATAACTATGGATACACACACAAAGATAAGTACATACCAGCATATAATATAATAACATTGAACAGTACATACAATTTTGCTGCTAACATTCCTCATTATATAGTTAAATACATACTATATTTTATTTCTCTAATTGCTGAATTGTGTCTCGGCGAAACCGGCTTCATACATACATATACATACAGTTCAGCAGTTCACAGTTTTCGGGTCGCTACTCTGAGTATCCCAAATTTATCGGCACATTTAAGCAGCTTGTTCGTAATAGCAATATGCTATCCCCTGTAGAAAAATTTAATCATTTATTGGATTGTCTGTCTGGTTCTGCTTTTCGTGCAGTGCATGCATTTGAAGTTTCAGAAGGTAATTATCCGAAAGCTTTACAAAGGTTGGCAGACAGATTGGATAACAAGTGCTTAATTTTGCAGGAGCATATTACTGATCTCTTTAATTTGCCAAAGGTTTCAAAAAAACAATGCTCATCAATTGCGCGACTTCGTAGCTAATGTTAACTGTCACCTCAGTGAGTAACAGTCGCTAGGCTCTTACGAAGAAATTGCGAATGCTATCATTGTACACTTAGCTCATACAAAATTGGACGCAGATTCGCAAGCAAAGCGGAACGAGTCCATTGATTATTCAAAGCTTCCTAGTTGGGTGGATTGCTCTAAAGTATTAAGTCGACGGTATCAATTTCTGGAAACGAGGAAGTTCAAAGACATCACCACTGCGCCCACTTTCCCCGGTCACAACGTACGCAAATCTCGTTGTCGGAGCAATGCGAGTCGCATTAATACAAAGGGCACCTCGTTAGCAATAACTTCATGTGCCTAATTTGTCAAAAAGAAATGGACATACGATA
>OZ005740.1:149565282-149652013 GCA_963930735.1 Dioctria linearis | reverse complement strand
AAGCACCCCAGATGTGTAAAATGCGAATTTATTTGAAATTTATACGAAAGAATTGTTAAGAGCACCGGCTTGGTGCTGAAATGCTGCGGCTTTTGTGATAAGGCAGCTCGTTGGTCGAGAGCACTGTAGTAATTTCTTGAATTGGAAATATTTGCAAGGAGATTGTTTATGGAAATAGGGTTTTACGTCCGATTTTTATTTTTTGTCAATATATCTAGATATGCGGGAAATGGTTGGTTTCAAGTGTTAAAATTCTGATTTTTGATGTGGGAACCAGGATTTGATTCTATAGAGGAAATCGTGGTTTAAGACTATGAGATCCGATAAAATTGAGACTGATAATAGTCTTGAAAAGGAACTGTAGTTGACCGAGAAAGAAACTGTAGATAACCGTCCATGAGTATTGGATAAAATATGAGCTATAAATTGAATCACAATTGGGGGGTTATTTGTCAATACGATCGCAGTGTTCAATAAGAAAAACAGCATTTAAAAGTAAAACATAATGTCTTTACACCTCAGGCTTCACAGGAAACCTCAATAGAGGAAGACTTCCAAACCTTAGAGGAACTAAACTCAGTCAAATTTAAACCTCTGCTAGCTATTAAAAATATGGTGATTTGTCAGGCTATAAAATTCTGCAATGCAAAAAATTGCAAACGAAGTTCGGAGAAAGAGTTCATCTTGATTTAGAAAGTTACCAGATGTTCTTGCCAGCGCAGTTCACCAGAATCTCTCAACAGACCATATAAAAACTCAACACAGGAGATTTTTATATTACGTAAGGGGGATTAATTGAAAGGCGTACAATGTGATATTTTCGAAAGGTGGATCATATTTTAATTGTACCTTAAGCTTGTGGAGACTTTTTTAAATAAGGATTTTTGTCATAACATAATCCTTGTATTTTATGCACATATACAAAAAATTCTCTGAATTTTTAATCTCATTTTGATTTGAACCCGAAATAGAAAAAAAACTTCACTGTATCAACCAGCATTTAATGATCTAATTTAGCTGCCTAGCCAACTGATCCAGTGAAGTATTTATCAAAGCTTTCCAAAAATTCTCTTGCTATTAGAGGCTGAACAAAATTGTCAAGGTTCATTAAAAGAAAGTTGATGATAACTATAAAAGCGATGTGGAATTAGTTAATTTAAGGGGGATGAAACAGACATATCAAATGGCTATTTTCTAAACACAGGAGTTTCAAGAAAAATTATCAAGAAATGGTTAGTATGTTTCTGAAAGTTACACTTAAGATGAATATTGAGAAGTTTTTAAGAGAATATGATAACATTTTGCTTGAAGATCATAAAATGAGAATTCAAGAACATCACAACTTTTTAAAATTATATAAAAATATGGAGAAAGTTAAGTCTAAATTTGGTGTGCACTACGTAAGCTGCCCTTGGTCGAGAGATGATACAACTGACGGAGCGTATACTTCCGAGTGTTATGATGTCAGAGGATGTTCAAAGCAAGTACGGCACCTTGTTAGAATATATCACAGATTAACAAAAATTAATTGCGAAACATGTTCAAAAAAGTGCAGTTTAATTTAATTTTGAATATACATTTTTATGTACTTGAATATTTACGTATGACTGTGGACTATGGACATTACAATCTTTTAAAACTCATTTTCATTTTTTGTAAAAAATAATATGTATTTGAATATCTTAGTTACAATATATCTTTTGTATTAATCCAAGAATTGTGTTTTGATGAAAACCCTAACCATTTTACATAACCTTTATCTTCTGCATTCTTTAAGATTTTTTCTACCAAGTAAAGATCCGAGTATTTTGCTTCTGAAGTTCCATTTGATAAAAGCTACCTTTTATTGCTTTTCCTAGGTGATCTTCTAAGAGGTACGTTACAGGATTCGTTATTTGGATTTTTCCAATTTGAAGATTTCAGTAGCCCATATACTACACATCAAGCCCTTTTCAAAAACATGCTTATTTTTACTTATGCGAACAAAATCTCCAACTTGGAATTTAGGTATACGAAATTCCTTAAAATTATTGTATACTGTTGAGTAGTGACACAGCTCTTGCCATTTACAACGCACATATTGCGTCGCACATTAGATTGGATTACTAGCGTGGAGCCAATGCATTCAATCCGAAAAAATTAGAGTGAAGAGATTGATTAAATAGAGCATTAAATATTCTTTTCCGTCTGCCTTGGAGAACTCCTTCGATGGAATTACACGCATATACAAAAACCCTAAGCATTAACCAAATGATATATCATGAAAAGGTTAAATTTATTTATAAAATTGTACGTGGACTCATCAAATCAAATATACGAGTAGACACACACACATCTATACATAACCATCGGACGAGGAATAGAGAAAATCTAAGATTGGTACGGCCAAAAACAAACAGAATTAGAAAAGGACTTATATACGCGGCGAGCAAAATATATAACGGGCTTCCCGATGTTATAAAGGTAAGCTCTAGTTTTAACGTATTCAGCTCTAAGCTCAAAAGCCTAGCCAGGGATTTACCCATTGACTGTGAGACTGATTGAATGTGCCTCGCTATAATGTATAATATGCAATTTTAATAAACATTATTCGTAAAGCGCACACTAATGTTGTAACATGGAACCTTCTAGAAAATACGTATAATGACAACTTTTTCATTGATCTGATATCCTAACATATAAATATGTAAAAAAGTACTCTTCTCTAATACCAGCTAGATGCTGTCTGAGAAGAGGTACAAGCGAAATATTAGCAATCTGATGAGTCATGCTAGAATTAGAGTGATGGAGAGAGTGGTGGTTGGAGGAAAAAAAAGTAACTTTTTCTCCATATGCAGTGATACGTCGCATAGTCTCATTTTTATTGTTCGATGCTTAGTTGTATTTTATTTTAGAACTAGCGTTTTGATGATATCCACCCATCGATAGGATCCACGCAGACTAAACTCTTTCCACATCATATTTTTAAATGTTCTATTAAAACGTTCCACTATAGAAGCTTTTAATGGGCTGTATGTTGAAAAATGATTAATTTGGAATATTTTCAATAAATTTTGGAAAGAACTATTGTAGAACTCTTTCCCATCATCGGTTTGTAAATTTTTTGGGGTTCGACCTTTTTTAATATGGATTTCATCGCTTCGGTAACTTCATTTGCAGTTTTCCTTTTTAGTGGAATACCTCAAGCATATTTCGAAAAGGTGTCAACAATTGTTAGTAAAGATTTGTGTCCGCTATTTACTTTGTAATAGGTACCCATTTCGACAAGATCAGCTTGCCATTGATCATCGAAACCCTTCATGATTACGTGTCTCCTTTGGAAATTCTTTCGAGCAGGTTTATGCAGCTCATTAACAAGCTGCTTTTTATTCATTCTAGCGTATTTTCTTCTCCGGCTTTTTCTTAATTATTAATGACTCTACATTTATTAGGGCATTTAACCTACTGCTAACTTCTTTGAATTGAAAATCAATATAACTCATCAACTTAACATCCAAGGCATTAATTGATTCACTCGTATACAATTGATAATCTATTTTATATTTTTCACCCGCTGTCTGTATTAAATTATATACACTCTTTAATTCTCTCTCTAGAACTATGCTGACTTTATCAACTTTCTCCGTTAGATTGTGGTTGACTAACTGAATTTTCGAACTAATTGAATGCAGACTTTTATCAACTAAATTATCAACATATATATTAGTTGCTGCATCTTCATCTTCCTCTGGTTTACCAACATGTCTAAGATTTTTGTTGTTTAAATTGTAATCTCCATTTGAATTTAGTTGAAACCCTATACCAGGTGAACCCTGAATTCCTCGGGCTCCAGAAGCCGAGAAGTCCTTCTGGAGCCCGAGGAATTCAGGTTCACCTGGTATAGGGGTTCAACTAAATTCAAATGGAGATTACAATTTAAACAACAAAAATCTTAGACATGTTGGTAAACCTCGTTCACCAGGACGTCCCAGTTTTTCCTTGCTTAGAAAACGCCCAAACTTATCAACACTCATTATTGTCTTAAAGAAAACAGCAGAAAAAGTTCACTAATTATACTATTATATAAGCTTCCCTCAATTCTTCTACAATTAACATGATTTCGTTGTTGTGATTGTTCTGTCCAGCCCTGTTGTGCTGCTATTTAAAGTCGAAGTCTGTCTACTAGCTCATTAGGGTCATCCCAATAAACATAACCAATATTACTTTTAGGTATATGCATTAAACCTTTTCCTTCATGATTTATTAGTTATGATTTCTTTATACTTAAGCGCTTTACTACCTTTTATTTGTCCATCCTCAAGATAACCACGTTTATAAGCATTAGTATCTTTTAGAATTGCTTGGTAGTTATTAAGTCTACATTATCATATAAAGTATTGATAGGTTCTTTCATAAAGAGTAGTTCGCATAAGCCTAGCGTTAATTTATACGGTTTCCCTTTAACAATGAAATCATCTTCTTGACTAATATCTTTGAATTGCCAATTGTCCATTCAGCATTGTACAAATAAATTCCATAAGTGTAGTCAATTTTCGGATTTTTTTACATATATAACTTAAAATATCGATCAAACTAATCCGCTTGATAGATTGTGTATAGAATCTGCTTTCTCTATCAGAGTTCTTGAATGAGTAGGTGTTGCAAACTCAACTTCTGACAGAAATGAATAGTCTATGTGCTTTGTTGGTGTATTTGTCGGTAAATTTTAGGAGTTGATTTCATATCATCGTAATAATCGTCTTTGTATTCAACTTTAATTTCATCTTTTGGATCATGTTGAGGGGGCTCTGTTATAGGTACTATATCCTTTAAATCATGTTTTACTTTAGTCATGAACTCTTGAAGGGGCATTGTTATAGGTTTGTACGTTTCCTCAAGATGAGCTTCGGTCTGGACTCGCCCAGTTCTCAGGGCTCGGAATTTCTTTTTTATAGTATTTCTAACTTTTATAATGTCTTTAATCAATTCCTTCCTATTGACATGAAGCTTTGTATTTTTCCCCATCTGAATTCAGAAAGCTACTTTGAAAATAGTCTGCGAACTACTTTTGAACTGCTCTATGAACTGCTTTTAAACTGGTCTATGAGCTGCTTTTGAACTGGTCTATGAGCTGCTTTAAACTGGTTTATGAACTGCTTTGAACTGGTCTTTGAACAGCTTTGAACTGCTCTGTTAACTGCCTTAACTGATATATGAAAATTATTGAATCTGAATCTGAATAATATTTAAGGAGCGATATATGTGTCAATCCTTTACGGAAGCGCCCCCTGTCTAGGGTGCTATCCTTATCTATCACTACAAATCCATATTTATCTTTCCCACATTCAGCACAAATAGTGCGAAAAATTATCAAATGTCATGTCAGTGCTTACATGATCGTTGTAAATATGTCTAAGATTCATTTCATCTTGTTTGAATAAAATAAGAAGATTCGCATTATCTCGTATTATATATTTTGGGATATGAGTATAAGTTTGACATAGATAAAAGCAATCGATGTTATTATGTCGACCCATACAAAAATAAGAGCGTATATTGTTCTGTTTTCCACATGCTACATCATCAAATATAGAAACCGAATTAGGTTTGGCTTCTTCTGGTGAAAATAACGTCGCAATTATCTGAAAATGTATGGTAGCCTAGCCCAGTTAAAAGACGTAATACTCGTTGTAGGTACTGATATTTCGGTTGGTATAATGATTTTGAATAAATGTAAATATTTCCAAATTTGAGACCATTCGGATGTTCAATCAGACCAATCATGAGATTTGTTTTACCACAGTTAGGAGGTCCAGCAACTATGGCAATTATATTATCTGATAAAAGTGGGCTATGCCTTTTCTTCAAGTTTTCAGATTTTATGTCTAGGTTTTTGATTGATAGGGATTCCTTCTGCTTGATGAACTTCATCATGAGAACTAACCTATTCATTAAGGAAACTCTTTCTTTTATATCAGTCTTAATCAGATTGTGATGCTGTAAGGACGTCTGTTAAGACAATTTTTCTATTTGAATGATAGAACATAAAAAATCTCGGATTTTTTACTCCATTGCTATTAGCAATTTACCTTTGGAAGTTCATCTACCAGGATATCAGTATTGCGGTCCTGGTACCAAATTGCAGGAAAGAATACCTAGAGGTGATCCTGGAATTAATTCCCTTGACACAGCTTGCAAAGAGGACGACATCGCATATGCCAAATTCAAAAATATTGATGATCGTCATATAGCTGATCGATTATTAACCGAAAAAGCTTGGCAACGTGTAAAATATAGAGACGCAGCGCTTGGAGAACGAGTTAATGCCTGGCTTGTAACAAACGCGATGAAAACAAAAGTGAAATTCGGAATGGAGCTAAATAGAAGTAAAGATACTTCTAAGAAGAAGAAGAAAACCAGGTGAGCATTTCAAACAGGAGTTCGTGAAGTAAGAAATATTTTAAAAGCGAAAAAAAAACAGATTCACTGAAAGGAGCAGTATCCCTTGCGCATGCTGCTACTAAAGATGTATTTAAGAGAAAGTATGTAAGAACACCTCGAGTAATTCCTATACCAAAAGTTGGAGGAATTTTACCACTCATCCCTATTTTTGCTGGACTCTTAGCACTCAGCGCTTTAGTAGGTGGTGCAGCTGGTAATGCAAAGGTAGCTAATGATGCTACAAGTGCTAAGCAACAACTTAAGGAATCCAGTCGACATAATGAAACTATAGAAGCTATTGCTTTGTGGAAGAACAGGAGCGGTCTATTTTTGAAGCCTTATAGAAAAGGACTTGGACTTTTTTAAATCAACCTTCAAAAAACTTTTGAAAACGCTGCCCAACCGACCATTAAATGAATTCGAGTTACACAAATATACAAAACACATTCCACATTTTAGAGGAGTCTTTATGCGAGATAATCTCCCTAAGAAAACAAAAAGATGTGAATGTGGAATTATTAATTTGGACTCTATATCAGGTCCTGGAAGCCATTGGGTAGCCTATTATAAAATTATTCAGAAATTGAGTAATTTGAAAGCTTTGGAAATTTACAACCACCAAAAGAAATCCTGCAGTACTTAGGGAAAAATATAGTATACAATCATGAAACTTATCAAAATTATGAAACAGTTAATTGCGGACATTTATTTCTGCATGTCTTGATGAATATCATAGCTATTCTCCTTTTTGAACATCGTTTAAAAATAGTGACGAAGTTCGAATTTCTGTGCAACATCAAGACTTATACATTTTAGCTCACGAAAGTTTTATTTATATAGAAGCAGCGATAACGAAAACGGATGGGACTGCAGAAGCAAACGCGAATTTAACAAACAATGCTACATCCTTCCTTTATGAAGAAATTCGATATGAATTAAATGGTGTAGAAATTGATCGTACCAGAAATATATGATTTGCATCAACTTTAAAAAATTACATATCTCTTACCCATAATGAAAGCAATATGCTACAAAATGCGTGCTGGTCGCCAAATAACCCAATAACACCCAATAAGACCAGCAAAAGGATTTTTAAATTTTTGTATTTCTTTAAAAATCTGTCTTGGTTTTGCTGAAGACTATAAAAAATTGTTGTAAATGCCAAGCATGAGATAATTCAAATTCGAGGCAGAAGTGATGAAAATGCATTCATTTCACCAACTGATGATGTCAAAATCGACATTTTTAAATTAAAATTGTGCATTCCACATATTAGTGTAGCTGATGAAGAGAAATTAGCGTTGTTAAAAATCATTAATAACGGGCGTCCAATTCAAATGAGTTTTCGTAGTGGGGATATGTATGAATATCCTATATTGGCTGAAGCTGGTTGATCATACATGGTCAATCAAAACATCAACGCAATTAGAAAAACCTCGATATGTTATTCTAGCATTTCAAACGGCACGAAAGAATGAAAAGTCTGCAGATGCAAGCAAGTTTGATCATTCCGAAATTTAAGACATCAAAGTTCATTTGAATTCGGAATCTTTTCCTTATGATGATTTAAATATTAAATTTGATCACGATCGATATGCCTTGCTGTACGACATGTATGCAAAGCTTCCGCAATCTTATTATGGTCGTCAAACTCCATCTTTGCTTACTCGGGATAAATTTAAAGAGAGTTGTTACATGCCTAAATGTTACATGCCTAAGATACATAAAATACCTGAAAAAAGGTATTTACAATAATCATGTAAAAACATAAATTTTCATAGAAGCTACTCATGCTTAAAAACATGAATAGCTTACCAATTTAATCAGTGAAGAAAATTGCATCAGCAATTTTCTTCACATACCATTTAGTTTTTCAAAACGTTCCTATGGCAAATTTTGCACTCAGCAAAATTTGCCAGTAGAAATATTTACTTAAAAAAAAAATAAATCAAAAGCCAAAGCGTACCTTCAGTACGATTTGTCGTGAAAATTGTAATATGTATGTACGAATGTGTATAGATATAAAAAAAAAAGCTTTCGCGATAAGAAGAGCGCGTCGCGAAAATACATTATATGTATACGCGCGCCGCAATTCAATTCGTCGTGACGGTGGCTGATGTTTATAAAAGCATGAAATTTCATGCCTCCGTCCAACGAAAAATATTCTGGACTTGTTTAATCAAGTCCAGAATAAATGAAAATTTTCTCAGGGTAAAAATGCAACTATGCATTTTCTACCCTGAACGAGGGCTCTTGATCGCGACAAATGTGATCAAGAGCTGAGTTGGTTTTTAAATCTCTTGGAGAACGCGGCAGTAGAATTTTATAGAAAAAAGAGTTGAATTTTTGCACTTGGTTCGGCGCGGTCTCAGTTGTGGTGAAAAGAAAAAAGTTTGAGTATCAAAAATATTATAAAGTAATAAGCGATTAAACGAAAAAAGTAGAAATAGAAAAAGTGTTAGTATCCGGGGATTGTAAAACTACCAGAATTGTGGTAAAAAGAAAAAGGAAAAAGTGTTAGTATCCGAACATTGTAAAACTACCAGAATTGTGGTAAAAAGTAAAAGGAAAAAGTTTAAGAGAAGAAGTTTTAAAAAAAAAATTACAAATAAAGAAATAAAAAAAAAAAAAGTTGTGTTTTGTACCTACCTTTTGTGAAACGGTTCCCCAATTGGATTAGCAGTGCAACCAAGTTAAAAAGGTGGGCGTTCGACAAAATATATACAACAGAGTGCTCCTATTACAGTTATAGATTGCTCGCATCAAAATGAGACAATTAAATCAGGACCGGTCGACATCCGACTACAATTCAAAGCAGTTAGTAATATCCCGGCAAATACGAAAGCATATTGCTTACTTTTGCATGATAGAATAATTGACTATAATCCATTGCCGAGTGAAGTTAAAAAAATTATTTAAGGAAAGAATGACTGCAATAGTGGATATCCAAGGATTTAAGGATCAATATAATAAATTTATAGTGAACGAGTTAGCTATTTTGTCTAATGGAAATTAATTGCAGCACTTCGTAATTCAACTTCCATTCAGATATAAGAATTTAACATCAGCAAAAAGAAGAGAAGCATGTTGGTTACAAAAAAATTATCGTAGTTTCTACTGGGACGATGGATATATTCCTTCTCATAAATTATACGAAATAGTGTTTCGGCTAATAAAAGAAAAGGTGTTATATGTCAAAGGTTGTGAAAAGACTCGCTGGATAAAAAGTATATTTGGGGACAACACGGATGTGTATAACATGGAAGACGAACTGCAATGCCCCAATTTAACTTGGATTAAATTCATTCATAATAAAGCTCATTCCTGTCTGATTCATAATGGAAATTACGCTCAGCCAAATGTTTATCTATTAAGAAACTTTTTCGAAAACAATTAACCAAGAATTAAGAAAAATATTTTGTAATGTGTATAGATACATTAGTGTATTAAGATAAAATAAAAGACTTATTTTTTTGGTTAAATATTTTTATTGATTTTCTTCATCTACATACATATTATCTATTCTAAAGTGTCCCCATGCGTATGTGCTAATACCGCCTTCTCTAGTAAATCTCTTATCGTCTAAATAACTTAAAGCTACTTTATTTATAATTTGAGTGTATATATTATGAATTTGAGATTTAAAGATATACATACTTCCATATATTATTTTCTTTTTATACAAACACTCTCTATAATTATTTTAATCTATATTTTCTAATGCAGTTTTCTTGACGCCTTTGGCTTTTTTTATTAACTTACAATTCTTAATGTCTAATGAATACATTTTAGCTCTTAATCCTATAAATTCTTTTATAATCTTACCATTTGCTTCATCTTTCATTAGTCCTACAATTTTTTTGTTTTTTTGTTTGTGGTATTTTATAGGGGTTATCCGGTTCATATTCCGAAGTATCAAAATATTGTTCCATATCATTTAAAATATCATTATAAAAGTCATCAGTAGAAATGGTAAATATGAAGGAGTCTGTATCCATGTAATTGAGCATTACTTTTTCCCGTATTTAGGTTGCATGTATTCATAATTAAAGTCATACATTTTTAGTTTGGATAATTCTAAGACACAAAACCCTAAATAAATCGGTTTGTTGTAATATGATTTCATTCGATTAAGTTGTATTGCGATTAAGTCCTCTGCAAAATTACTAGAGCTATGAAAATTAGGCTTTGCTATAAGAGCCCGTGCCCCCAGTGATCTACGACTGCTTTCCCATTTTGTTACGAGTCGAACATCCTTTCGTTTGTCGACATTTTCCATGGTCTTCCCATATACAGCGTTATTCAATAATTGAAAAAAAAAAGAATTCGAAGGCATTATTAGCCTGAGTTCTACAATAAGTATTTTTAGAAATATAATTTTTAAGCCAGTCTGATTGGTTAAATTGCAATACTCTATGAATTTGTTGAAGTTTCAATCCATTTTTAAGACACTTCTGAAGATTTATATAATGAATTACCTACCGTGATTTATTATTTAAATCTGCTATTAGTTTAGAAAACTTTGAATGTGGAGTTACCTTGTTTTCAACATAACCAGGCAAGTCGTTGTGATCATCATGCTTTGACTTAGGATACTCTAAATCTACTTCAAATATGTATCCAAAATTAGAATCTTTCGGAATATTTAAAACATTAATATTTTTGGGTACAACACATTTAAAATCAGAATGAGGAAGGAATTGAGACATAGCCCAACCATACAAATTATTGGCATCTAGGTAAGTTATAAAGGAAGATTGCTTGGCTTTATCAAAATCTGTCATATATTTATCATTAGCTTTTGTGTGTCTTTGCGAACATTGAGTAATGCCACCTCTTATTCCATTTTTTTATAAAGCTGTACATATTGATATCAGTGAAAAGTTCGAGATTGATTTTAGTCGTCTTCAATATTGCATCCCAGGATAAGCCTGGGGTTGTATAATACTGACAAGGATCCAACAATAAATATTTAGACAAAGTTGTCTAAAGTTTTCAAATACATCAGTTAAAAGTAACACATCGGTTGTTAAGTAAATCTCTAAATAATCCCACAAAGATTTGCATTTAAATGTTCTCCACACATTCTGAGCATGCTCATAATCACTAATAGGGCATTTGCTATTTGTTAACTTGTTATTAAAATTTTTTATGGGTGGCAGGCAAGTCTCATCCAAACATTCCTAAGAGTTTATATATTCATACGGAAAAACCCTTTTTCGTCTAATTAAATTGAAAGCTTCTTCATCCTTCTAAAAACTCCTAACGGTCTTTAGATTATGGGGATTTATATAACTTTCTAGCTATTCTAAACTCGATTGCATAAATCGGTTTGAATCCAGAAGGTGTAATTCGATCGTATTAGTTTCATCCATATTTATTCGTTTGGAAAGCGAAATATAGAAGTCTTTGTTTAGCGTGATAATAGTCATTTCACACTCAAATTGAGTAAGTGCCTTAATAAAGAGATGGCAATCATATCCCGAAAAATTGTGGAAAAAAATAGGAAAAAATATATATATATAGTATACGATATTTCAAATTACACCTGCTGTGGGCAGGTCCTCTGTATTTACCAGTTAAATGACAATGATCAGCCACTCTATCGGAACCTAATTTATAATTACAAATATGACATATTTCATTTTCTTTTTGTGTGCGTATCTCTCCACTTGTTAAAGGTAACATTGGAATGGGTTTGTTGACATATTCGATATAAAGATATTTTATATCATTAACTAATGATTTTACGAATTGAATTGAAGCATCTTTACCATTATATATTTTAAATTTATCTAATTTACTATCAAACGAACATTTTATATTACAGGGGTGGCCAACACGTCGACCGCGTTCGACCGCAAAGGTTTTGAGAGATGCTCGAGAAGCTAAGGTTGAAGAACTTGCTTTCACTTAAATTAATGTTTGAAAATCTGGATTCTCTGATATTTTCGGTAATATGAAAATTTTACATCTCCGTTCAACACGTTGGCCAAAGCGAAATTTATCTTTTTCGAGGCAGCGTGACCCGATGTATATTATTATGAATATGTTAAAGGATTTTCAAGGTATTTAAGTAGATTTTATCAGTCGGGTAATCCTACGTTCGCCCGATTTTTGTTCCCCCATTCATGCAAAAGACGAAAGTATATGACATTATATGTTTCTTTCTAAAAACCACGTCCAATTTTGTTTGGCTGTTTTTTTTTTTTTTTTTTTTTATTTTATTAAGCCAAGCTCAGGGGATACCCTATGATGCAAAGCACAGCGTGGCAGGAAGGAGATAGGGAAAGGATTAAGGGATATGAGGAGAGCGGCGGAGGTGCCGATATATGTCGCTCTGAAACTTTCGCTGGTTGTATGCCGGAGGAAAGACAGAAGATGGTAGACTGTTGTACATTCGCACAGTTCGGGATAAGAAAGCATCACGGAATTTTAGTGTACGGCCGAAGGTAATTTGAAGGGTAAAAGGATGAGCGCGGGATGCAGCGCGAGTATTGCGTGCAGGAACTATTCTACAAGGGATCAGACTAGATATTTCATCAGAATATTGACCATGCATATAGCGATAAAGGAGCGAAAGGCATCCAACATTGCGACGGTGCTCGAGCGAGTCGATATGACGAGTAATTGCCACATCGCGAATGAGCTTGCAGGCTCTCTTTTGGACAATATACAAAGAAGCTAAGGCTGTGCGACCAGCCCCGGTCCAGACGTGGGAATTGTATTCCATTCTAGGTCTGATGTAGGACTTGTAGAGGAGCGCTATATTTGATGGGCTGAAATATTTCTTACACCTTTTCAAAAAACCAAGACATTTTGATGCTTCTTTGGCAACCGAGAAGATGTGATCTGTCCAGCTTAACTTACTGGAAATATTAATGCCAAGAATGCTTAGTGACGTTGAATCAGAAATTAATGCACCATCAAACGAAACGGGAGTGGTTAAGTGATGGTCTTGTTTTAATGAGATGAGACAGCTTTGGGTCTTAGATGCATTGAATTCGACGCAATTCACTTTGCCCCAAGCGAGAATATTGTTAAGATCGTTATTGTAGCTATGGGGGTACCAGGACACTTTTTCCATACAAAAAGTGCAAGGTAGATTCCAACTATTTTGGTGGTTTCTGGATCGGATTCTGGGTCACTGAAGGGGATTCCGTCTAGTGGTCTACGTCACAAGGCCTGCCTGGAGAATTCCTTTCCTACCGTCTGGCTGACCAGGAGATGACATTAACTTTTTCAGTAATAATTCAAGTTTTATTTTTTTACTCATGGTGTGCTGCGCCTAAATGTAGGCTTTTTTATTATTTTGCTGTTTTCAAGTGTTGCGCCTAAATGTGGGCTTTTTGGTTTTGAACTAATATTAGTAATAATTAAAGTTAACGCTATGCTATTCTTTTTCATACCAATAGATTCTAGAAGGTGCCAGCGGATAGGGTATTGATACTGATGGGGGACAAAATTTTATCAGAAATCCTCTACGGGCTATGGTTCTCGAGATATTAGCGATTTTACCTTTTTAGATATAGTTAATATTAGTAATAATTCAAGTTAACCCTATGCTATTCTTTTTTATACCAATAGATTCTAGGAGGTGCCGGTGGATAGGGTATTGGTACTGTTGGAGGACAACATTTTCATCAGAAATCCTCTACGGACTGTGGCTTTCAAGATATTAGCGATATTTCCATTCAATATTACTAATAATTCAAGTTACTTTGGGGAGTTGTAGATATCAGAATAATGTCGCCTTGGATTTGCTGTTTTCTTACTTGAATATCTCTTAGTGAGGAATTTGTAGATATCAAAAGTTCCGGATGACTTTCTATAGGCGTTCTGGGGCAGTGGGGTTCTGGGAATCAAACTAAACATTAGGCATGCTTCCCCTGTTTATGATGTAATTTGATATCACCGCTGTAAACAAATTCGCATTTAAGCTGAATGTTTCATACACACCTGTGTAAACTTCCTGTTTAAAATATTCGCATTTTAGCTGAATGAGTCATGCACACCTGTGTAAACAAATTTAAGCAATATCAGCACATTTATTCCTTTCACGTAATTTGATACCCACACTGCCTGTAGGCAGCCAACAATTTTATTGTTCCAAGAATTTTGCTGATCGAAACGTTTCATTGTAATGTAAACAAATTTTCACATTTTCATGTATGCATTCATGTAAACAATTTTATTTGCAAATTCCACCAACAGAATAAAGTAATCAAATTAATTTGGATGATTTATGTTTTTTTGTGTTTTATTGTTTATTCGATATCATCTTAGCCTGTAAGCAAATTCGTTGGAATTCATCCTGTGCAATGATTATTGCAGCAGCAGGATCATTCATGTTTACAAATTCTTGCTATAAAAGCCCCAGCAAACTCTTGGGGAGCATCAGTCAGTTTTAGTGAGTCTCAGTGATAAGCTGTTACCGGACCTGTTTTAAAAGCTGTTAAGCTGTCATCAGACCTGTTTGAAAAGCTGTTAAGCTGTTATCAGACCTGTTTGAAAAGCTGTTAAGCTGTTATCAGGCTGTTTTAAAAGCTGTTAAGCTGTTATTAGACCTGTTTGAAAAGCTGTTAGGCTGTTATCAGACCTATTTTATAAGCTGTTAAGCTGTTACCAGACCTGTTTTAAAAGCTGTTAAGCTGTTATCAGACCTGTTTGAAAAGCTGTTAAGCTGTTATCAGAGCTGTTTTAAAATCTTTTAAGCTGTTATCAGAACTGTTTAAAAGCTGTTAAGCTGTTATCAGACCTGTTTTATAAGCTGTTAATCTGTTACCAGACCTGTTTTAAAAGCTGCTAAGCTGTTATCAGACCTGTTTGAAAAGCTGTTAAGCTGTTATCAGACCTGTTTGAAAAGCTGTTAAGCTGTTATCAGGCTGTTTTAAAAGCTGTTAAGCTGTTATCAGACCTGTTTGAAAAGCTGTTAAGCTGTTATCAGAGATGTTTTAAAAGCTGTTAAGCTGTTATCAGACCTGTTTGAAAAGCTGTTAAGCTGTTATCAGAGCTGTTTTAAAAGCTGTTACGCTGTTATCAGACCTGTTTGAAAAGCTGTTAAGCTGTTATCAGAGCTGTTTTAAAAGCTGTTAAGCTGTTATCAGACCTGTTTGAAAAGCTGTTAAGCTGTTATCAGACCGGTTTGAAAAGCTGTCAAGCTGTTATCACAGCTGTTTTAAAAGCTGTTAAGCTGTTATCAGACCGGTTTGAAAAGCTGTTAATCTGTTATAAGAGCTGTTTTAAAAGCTGTCAGAACTGTTTAAAAGCTGTTAAGCTGTTATCAGACCTGTTTTATAAGCTGTTAAGCTGTTACCAGACCTGTTTTAAAAGCTGTTAAGCTGTTATCAGACCTGTTTGAAAAGCTGTTAAGTTGTTATCAGACCTGTTTGAAAAGCTCTTAAGCTGTTATCAGAGCTGTTTTAAAAGCTGTTAAGCTGTTATTATACCTGTTTGAAAAGCTGTTAAGCTGTTATCAGAGCTGTTTTAAAAGCTGTTAAGCTGTTATCAGAGCTGTTTTAAAAGCTGTTAAGCTGTTATCAGAGCTGTTTAAAAGCTGTTAAGCTGTTATCAGAGCTGTTTAAAAGCTGTTAAGCTGTTATCAGAGCTGTTTTAAAAGCTGTTAAGCTGTTATCAGAGCTGTTATCAGAGCTGTTTTAAAAGCTGTTAAGCTGTTATCAGAGCTGTTTAAAAACTGTTAAGCTGTTACCAGAGCTGTCTGAAAAGCTGTTAAACTGTTATCAGAGCTGTTTTAAAAGCTGTTAAGCTGTTATCAGACCTGTTTTAAAAGCTGTTAAGCTGTTATCAGACCTGTTTTATAAGCTGTTAAGCTGTTATCAGACCTGCTTTAAAAGCTGTTAAGCTGTTATCAGAGCTGTTTTAAAAGCTATTAAGCTGTTATCAGAGCTGTTTTAAAAGCTGTTAAGCTGTTATCAGAGCTGTTTAAAAGCTGTTAAACTGTTACCAGAGCTGTTTGAAAAGCTGTTAACCTGTTATCAGAGCTGTTTTAAAAGCTGTTAAGCTGTTATCAGACCTGTTTTAAAAGCTGTTAAGCTGTTATCCGAGCTGTTTAAAAGCTGTTAAGCTGTTATCAGAGCTGATTGAAAAGCTGTTAAGCTGTTTCAGAGCTGTTTCAAAAGCTGTTAAGCTGTTATCTGACGTCACTTCCGGTTGGCCTCATAGATCAAGGTGACGTCAGAGGTCAGCGTCACATTGAAACCTCCGAGACCACGCGTCAAATATCCGTTTCAAGCGCCATCCAAGACCAGGCACCCACCACCACCACAACCAATACCACCACCCGACACCACCACCCACCACCACCACCCACCACCACCCACCACCACCACACACCACCACCACCCGTTGTAGTGGTCAAACATTTTTCGGGAGTTCTGGACTTAGTATGGGAAATTGAATAAAAAGAAGGCCATTATAAATTGAAAAATATTAACATTTAATTCTTAAGGCATCATTCTAGATTAACATTTAATTATTAAGGTATCATTCTATATTAGGATTCCTTAAATCGGTTACCCTATATTTATAATATTTTCCTATATTTTACAATAGTGTATATCATCTTAGGCTATAATACAATTAAAACAAACTGTTTCATTAAATGATATTTTAGCTATAATACAATTTTTATTTACAATACGTATCTTAGACTAGCCTTAGATTATATGTTCTCTGCGTCTGCTCCTTGCTGTTCTGATTGAATAGAGTAATGTCGCCATGGTAGAGTATCCGTTGTCCCACTCATAATATACCGCTTGTTATCATATGGATTCAATGCAATTTTCTTTTGGCTGATCGTGTAGACATTATGGTTATGCGATCGTATGGAGCTCTGATTAGCAGTTAATACTCGCTTGTTATTCAAACATTCGACGTAGTCTTCAAAATTGATATGCCTCTGGACTACATTAGTCTTTACTCCTTTTGCTTTCTTTACAGTTTTACCATCGTTTATACGTAGACTGTACATTTTCGAGCGCAAGCCTGCAAATTCGCTCATGATTTTCCCATTCAGCTCATCCTTCATTAGACCAGGAATCTTTTTATTCATGAGTGGTAAATTGAATTGATTATCTTCTGGGTAATCACTTGTATCAAATTTGTTTATATTTTCAACCATAAACTCATATGCATTTTTCTCTTCAAGTTCATATATTAGAGAATCTGTATCTGTATACATGACTTTACATTTATCTCCAAATTCACGCTGCATAAAACTGTAGTGGAAATCATAGAGGCATATCTTTGAAATTTCCAAAACTGCCATTCCAATATAGAGGGGCTTATTGAATAAAATGTTGAGTCGCCTTAATTCCACAGCAACTAAATTCTCATCAAATATCGTTGCACTGTGGAAGTTGGGTGCCGCAATCCGAGCTTTTGCACCATAGCGACCTTCCCACTTTATGCAAATCTTTATATCGCTATACTTGCGAACATTTTCCATGGTCTTACCAAAAGCTGCATTATTCATCTTCTTATAGCTGTCCTTCTCATGATCGCTGGCAGCCTGCATCCGTTTGGCGGTATTTAAGTCAATATATGGTTTAAGCCAAGCTGATTGGTTGAATTGAAGAATTCGGTGCACTTTTTTCAGGATGAGACCATGTGATAAGCATTTCTTCAAATTTCGGTAGTGTATTACATATTTAGTTTTAGGATTTAAAGTTGTCAAAAGCTTTTCTAATTTTGCTCCAGGTGGTGCTGCATGCTCAGAGCAAAACGGTAAATCCTTATGTGTATCATGTAGATGTTGAGGATAGTCCAAGTCGACTTCGAATATGTATCCAATTGGCGAATCATCAGGAATCTCGAAAACGTTGATATTGGGAGCATCAACCCATTTGAATCCTCCGGTTGGTAAATTCTGTGACATAGCCCATCCATAAAGGTTATTTACATCATAATACATCAGGTATTTCTCTTTCTCGTCAGGCTTAAAATCATCCATATATTTATTATTTGCTTTACTATATCTGTTCGAGCATTGACTTATACCACCTCGAATACCTCTCTCTATGAATAGCAGTATATCTACATCGGTTATCAGCTCTAGTTTCACTTTGGTATATTTTAACATTACATCCCATGTTAGACCTGGCATGGTGTAATAATGTGCAGGATCTAAATTGTACGTCTTCATACAGACATCTCGAAAGTTCTCAAACACATCGGCCAATAGAAGGATATCAGTTTTCAGGTATCGATCGGAATATTCGCCAAGTGTCTGTATTTCAAATGTCCTCCACACCTTTTCTGCGCGGCTGTAGTCCTCAGCAGATATATCACCCCCAGTCATTTTATTATAGAATTGCTCCTGTGCTGGCAAGTGTTGGAAATCCAATTTTTCCCAATCGTCAACGAAGTCGTATGGGAAGACACCTTTGCGCGTAAGTAGTTTAAAGTCATCATCATCCAATTCCTGCCATACAGCTCTTGTAATGTTTAATCTATCCATTGGTAGCAATGATGATAGCTTATCTAATGATTCTGCCATAAAACGGAAGGAATCGATGAATCTGAATTTGATATGACTGCCTTCAACGTGCTTGGTGAACGAGATATATCTTTCTTTATTTATTGGAAGGAGATCCACTTTCCCAGGAATAGATGTAGCTATATCCTTAATAATGAAGTGAGCATCATATCTAGATAAGTTGTGAAAAATGACTGGAACTATGGAGCAATCTTGATACATTAGATTGCATGCATTGTGCGCTGGCCCTCGATGTTTTCCTGTTAAAAAAATTTATGAAAAAATGAATTCAATTATGATTCTCAGTATTTACCTGTTAAGTGGCAATGGTCCCGGACTCGTTCCTCATCGGCTGCAAACGTTTTTTCACATATATGGCTGCAAGTATTTTCCATATGTGAACGCCGTTCCTCTTTAGTCAGGGCTTGCATTGGCCTGATGTTCAGCTTCTCCTGTACAGCTATGGAGACAATTTTTTGCAATTCTAATGCAAACCATTGTTGACAGTCCTTGCCTCGATATGCTCTGTAATATGAGAGCTTAGCATCATGTTTGCAGTGGAAATAGAATCCTATGCTATGAACTTCATGTTCCTGGATTCGCTGTGTATTTTGTTCGTTTCCCTGAATCGGTTTCAATATTGACTCAAGATCGGCATACACACAAAACGGGACGGGATTCTTATGGTTATAATTCTTATATTCCAACCATTTCTTTTCCTCTGGGGGAAACATAATCCTACAATCATTTTGCTTCTCGCATTCGGGAGTGTGTGATGCTAATTTTTCCGCAGAGTAAAAGTAGAGCAAACATCTATGGCATATATACTTTCTGCTCTTTCTTTTTGAAGTTTGTTTCGATACAAGGCGCGAAAGATCTTTAATCCAGCAGAAATGATATCTGCCAGCATCATCATCATCATCATCCATATGATCTTCATCCTTTGAATTATCATAGTCATCTTGTATCATAAGGAGATTTACATGCCGCTCCATCCTGGGTTTCGTAAGTCTAACTGGAACTGTTGTGAGGAAACGCTCTTTCTCTAGGATGAATACGTTAACTGATAAATCGTTCTGTCCTTCAAATTGTTTAATCTGGTTAAGCGTAATGGGAAATGTTATCCCAGTTAAATTTAGTACTGCAGAGTAATGTGGATACGATGAGGTCCTATCAGAGCGAACATTTGCTGCAGGATATAGCGCTGATGTTACTGCCCACGCGAAGCATGCTTCATCATTATTTTGCACATTGATGCAAGCTTGCTTTAAAGCAATTTCCTTCGGCAGAGGTATATACGAAGATCCTCGGAGCTGCTCAAACTTGTTGTTGTGTAATGCTAGATATATTATTGAGTGTAGTGCCCAGCCACTGTCTTTTTCCTGGAATTCTTCCAGCTGAGTGTTTATTAGATCTAAAATGTTTGATTTAAATCACTTCTCCAAGTTATCATCTGCACTAATTGCAGCAGTTCTCGCTTGGAAATATTTAATGTCTTTTATGTTTTCATTGTCAGCACTTTGTTTAATAAATTCGCCGCAAAACGTTGTAGAAACTTTAATATTAAAATAACGTTTTAGAGTGTTCTTAATGCGGCGCATAAATAATTTGGCAGCGTCTTGCATAAATAGCTTCGGATCGATATGTTTTAAATTTGCAATAACACCTTGTCGAATTCTGTCTGCGAACGCTGTCTTTACTTCCTCCCACTTTACAAAATCACTTCTTCTTACGCGAGTAATTCCTCCACCTCGACGGGGAGTTCTCAATAGTGCTCTCAATGATTTAATTTGCTCGAGACAGCTCTCAAAATGTCGTTTCCTAGCACTCTTATTGCACTTCCGAAATGCAACTTGATATTTATGCATGTTTCTATTGCACTTTTGAACAATATAGTCTTTATTCACTGAATATTTTAAACACTCCATCACATCTTTTCGCAAATTTTCAATTATTGAAAAACTTTTATTTACTAACACCGAAGACATTTGTAATTTTTTATGTACTATCACTAAGACTCACTAAAACTGACTGATGCTCCCCAAGAATTTGCTTGGGCTTTTATAGCAAAAGTTTGTAAACATGAATGATCCTGCTGCTGCAATAATCATTGCACAGGATGAATTCCAACGAATTTGCTTACAGGCAGAGATGATATCGAATAAACAATAAAACACAAAAAAACATAAATCATCCAAATTAATTTGATTACTTTATTCTGTTGGTTGAATTTGCAAATAAGATTATTTACATGAATGCTTACATGAAAATGTGAAAATTTGCTTACAATACAATGAAACGTTTCGATCAGCAAAATTCTTGGAACAATAAAATTTTTGGCTGCCTACAGGAAGTGTGGGTATCAAATTACGTGAAAAGAATAAATGTGCTGATATTGCTTAAATTTGTTTACACAGGTGTGCATGTCTCATTCAGCTAAAATGCGAATATTTTAAACAGGAAGTTTGCACAGGTGTGTATGAACCATTCAGCTTAAATGCGAATTTGTTTACAGCGGTGATATCAAATTACATCATAAACAGGGGAAGCATGCCTAATGTTTAGTTTGATTCCCAGAACCCCACTGCCCAGAACGCCTATAGAAAGTCATCCGGAACTTTTGATATCTACGAATTCCTCACTAAGAAATATTCAAGTAAGAAAACAGCAAATCCAAGGCGACATTATGCTGATATCTACAACTCGCCAAAGTAACTTGAATTATTAGTAATATTGAATGGAAATATCGCTAATATCTTGAAAACCACAGTCCGTAGAGGATTTCTGATGAAAATGTTGTCCTCCAACAGTACCAATACCCTATCCACCGACACCTCCTGGAATCTATTGGTATGAAAAAGAATAGCATAGGGTTAACTTGAATTATTACTAATATTAACTATATCTAAAAAGGTAAAATCGCTAATATCTCGAGAACCATAGCCCGTAGAGGATTTCTGATAAAAATTTTGTCCCCCATCAGTATCAATACCCTATCCGCTGGCACCTTCTAGAATCTATTGGTATGAAAAAGAATAGCATAGCGTTAACTTTAATTATTACAAATATTAGTTCAAAACCAAAAAGCCTACATTTAGGCGCAACACTTGAAAACAGCAAAATCATAATAAAATCCTACATTTAGGCGCAGCAACCCATGAGTAAAAAAATAAAACTTGAATTTTTACTAAAAAAGTTAATGTCATCTCCTGGTCAGCCAGACGGTAGGAAAGGAATTCTCCAGGCAGGCCTTGTGACGTAGACCACTAGACGGAATCCCCCTCAGTGGCCCAGAATCCGATCCAAAAACCACCAAAATAGTTGGAATTTTCCGTGCACTTTTTGTATGGAAAAAGTGAGCCAGAACTCCCATAGCATAACTACTTCTAATCATGCAGTCTCGTTTAACACATGTGGCGTTCCCTCTGGAATCCGCAAGGGTGTCAAAGGAGTATGCGAAATCAAGGGTACTGTCATCAGCAAAGCTATGGATAGGATTGAAAGTAAAGGAAAGCAGATCATTAATGAAGATTAGAAATAGAGTCGGAGAAATAACAGAGCCCTAGGGTACACCTGCGTTAATAGGATGAGTTTCAGATATAACGCCATATAATACAACACGTATTTGGCGACTAGATAAAAAACTTTCAATCCATAATAGAACAGGAGGGGAAAGACCAAGTGCTTTGAGTTTGGCTAAAAGGGCTGGATACCAGACTCTATCAAACGCCTTTGAAATATCTAGAGCAACGACTTTGGACGCACCAAAATTGTGAAGACTACGATTCCAACGTTCCGTAAGAAAAGTCAGCAAGTCTCCAGATGAGCGACCGTGCCGGAAGCCGTATTGGCGATCGTTGATGAGCTGATTGGTTTCCAGATACTTCATTAATTTGGAGTTAATGATAGATTCAAAAACCTTTGAAAGAATCGAAGTGATTGCAATTGGTCGATTATTTGAGGGATCGCTACCCTCTCCTTTCTTGGGAATAGGCTGAACGTGAGCTAGTTTCCAAGCAGTTCGAAATTTTCCTGTCGAATTGGATAGACAGAATAGTTTGCGCAGAGGTTTAGCCAAGGATGAGGCACAGCTTTTAATTAATAGGGGCGAGAATCCATCAGGGCCTGCGGCTTTACAGACGTTCATACCATTAAGGACCTTGAACACATCTCTCGTACGGGTGTGTATTGGCTCTTGTACACATCCGCACGGGGGATGCACGACAGGTGCCTGTGAAGTGGGTGGAAGAAAAGAATTTGATGCGAATCTAGCAGCCAAAATATTAGCTTTATCCAAGGAGTCAACAACCACTTCACCATTATTAAGTAGTGAAGGTATAGAGGAACTGCTGAAGTTGGTCCTGATGGTTTTGACCAAGGACCAGAAACCTTTACTACCTTTGCGGCTTGCCAAGATTCTTTGTCTAACATTCTGGTCAAAAAGAAATTTTTCTCTCTGGGTAATGGACTTGCAGGTGTTCCGAGCAGTCTTGTAGATTTCTTTCAGTTCTGGACAAGGATGCACTTGATAGGCGCGAAAAGCAGACTCTTTCGCTTTTATAGCTTGGTTGCACTTATCGTTAAACCAAGA
Source organism: Dioctria linearis (assembly GCA_963930735.1). NCBI lineage: Eukaryota > Metazoa > Arthropoda > Insecta > Diptera > Asilidae > Dioctria > Dioctria linearis. The sequence goes on along the minus strand of OZ005740.1, from coordinate 149,628,506 downwards.
GCGATTTTGCTGTTGTTGGGATCTGCTGTAAGAATACGGAATATATTCACGCATGCCTAGTCTTAGTATGTTACTAAGTTCTAATGTGCATTCATCAGCATCCCTCGAAGCAAAACAGACCGACCAATCTATATCTCTAAGATACTGATTGAGACTTTCCCAATCAGCGTTCTTATAGTGCCAGAGAAGCCTACTTGTAGGGGGAGAAGTAGGGCGGCGCAGAGTTGAGGTGATAAATTTAGCCGTGATTAGACAGTGGTCTGAATTACCAAGAGGGGAGCCGACTGAGATGGAATATTTGTCAGGGTGAGATGACAGAAACAAATCTAGTAAATTGGCCCTATCTCCAGCTGCATCAGGGATTCTCGTCGGTGCATCCACTAGCTGATGCAAATTGAAAGATTCACAAAATAGTTCAACGAATCGGCCCCCAGGACTTGTGGTAGAAGAATGTCTGAGCCACGGTATGTTACAGAGATTAAAATCGCCTGCCAGGACGATTTCGGAAGAGGGGGAGACAGAAAGCAAATGATCAATATTGTTGGAGATATTGTCAAATGCGGATACCGTGTCGTCGTCAGACATATTTGAGCTGCGATAAAGGAAGCAAAAGTAGATGATGTGCTTGTGAAGTTTGAACCTAATCCAGATGTAATTAAACTCAGGATTGGCAGAAGGTGGAAAATCTTTTAGAATGGTAAAGGCCACATCATTCCGAATATATATTGCGATCCCCCTATGTGGAGAAAAAGAGGCACTAAGCTATAACCAGGGACGTGATATTGATTAGAATCAGCATCAGAAACGACCTTGGTTTCACTTATCGCAGGAATTGCCAGATTTTTTGATTGAAGGTGGCAGTACACCGAAAAAAGATTTGCCCCCAATCCGCGAATGTTGCAAAATTCTAAAATAAAATTCTGCATATTCCACAGCAAAACAAAAAAAAATCAGAAGAAAGAGCGACACACAACAACACAAATATTTATTTAGGGCCACCCAGCTGCAGTCAACGACACAGCTAGGTAAAAAAAACAGCAATAGTGTTATGCATATTTGCTGCTTTCAGTACCTCAGACCGTGCAGTTCAATGTCCACAACTGGGGACACCCGTATTGCTGATAAGTGACAAGGGCTAATGACGTTGCACTGATCACTGATGTACATAGGAGATTTGATAAACACCACCGTACTGTGCTGCTGGCTTGTGGAATGCCGGCAGGGCATAGAAAAGCCATGGACTTGGCTGGTATTGTTTTATTTTATGATGTAATAAAAAACGGCGCGGCGGATTTTAGTTATTATATTATATCTAAAAAATTTCACTGCACTGCACTACAGATTGATGACGCTATTTATCACTTTGTCACCAGTAACACGCACGATGGAACGTCTGCTCCAGCTGACTCCACGCACCCTAATCCTGTGTCTTAACTTGTCATTAAGTTGCTGGTTTTTCCACTTGTTACTCCGTGTTTGTGCACTTGTATTTACTTCCAATTTTAGTTTTTTTTATTTATTCATACAGCGAACGGAAGCAGCTATGTTATTTATTAATTATTATATTAGAATGAAAAAACCAAGTACGTACAGGAGGGAGAAAAAAACTTATCATTATCACAGTGAATGGGAAAAAGATTATGAAAGATAAATGTGTGTGTTTTATTTGCAATACTACATTAGCTTTGCCTAAGAAAGTAAACGTTGAAAGACATTTTCTAACAGTTCATAAAAACAATGAAGAAGATTCTCCACGTGGTACTGCGTTAAAAAAGGCCAAAATGTAACAACTGAAGGCACACGCACAATTAACTGCGTGGAGGCCAAGACACACAGTACGTTTACATGAATACTTGAGTACTTGACTTGAAATACACTTGATGCTCAGGTAGGGCGGTTGATTGAATTATTTCCAATTACTTGACTTGAAATTTCTTGAATGTAATTTTCCAATTACGAAATTTACGCATTGAATGAGCATTTTCATGATATTTTGGTTACTTCAAGCATACTTCAAGTATACTTCAAGTATTCATGTAAACGTACTGTAGTTTTTCAAATACAGTACGAACTCGCAGGCTGCTACCATTGCCTGATTAAAAGTTGCTGAGGTTTTAATTAAATATAATAAACCGTTTCAAGATGGGGATATATGGAAGGAAGCTTTTATTCAAGCTGGTGGTTTTTTCGAAATTTTAAAAATAAATCGCTATTGCGAAATACAGTTATGCGTAGAATGAAAGAATTAACCAAAATCTTGAAGACATTTTACGTGAAAACATTAATAAATATATTGTATTATCATTACAGTTTGACGAATCTACTGACTATATCGATACTGCACAATTATGTGTTTTTATTCGAATGGTCGCCCGCAGACAATATTTTACAGAATAAGTAGCCCCTACGGGAAAAAAGTTTGGTCACACCTGTTATATTATATGCAAATGAACACGGAACATGTTTCTGGATAATGGTTGTTCATGAAGAAATTGGATCAGGAATGCAAGTGACTACATCTTGTAAAATGCACTCAAAATCGGCATATACAACAAAAAGTACCTGGAGTTGTCTATGATGACCTTCAAACTTCAATTCAGCTTTTTCTGGAGATGGAAGAATAGTAACAATTTTACTGCATTCAGTTCGGTGAATATCCAAAGCTTTTTCCACATAAAAATATTGAAGACAGCTGTTGCAGAGGTAAATCCGACTCTTTGATAACGTCACTTGATGTCGAATTAATCTGAAAAGAAGAAAAAATTTTTCAGTCAAATTTATTCTGTATAAAAAAATTTCATCATACATTGATATATTTTTAATCCAGACATTGTGACTCCGTTCTTCATTTTGATTTAGCAGTAAGTTGATGTGCGTAGCTTTCTCTTCCTTGGTGAAATAATATGGTCCCAGAATATCATACGAATTAATTCCATTCTGCTCGTATCCAAACATATTTACACTTATCAAAGGATTTAATTCTTCAAAACGTATTACGTTCGAAACTTGAAAAGGAAACCTTAGCTGAGAAAAATCAAGCGTAATACCGTTTCTTAGTGTTAGGATATCAACGGTGATATCACTTAGTCCGTATGATGAGGGAAGATCACTGTGATTTAATTCTTCAAAACGTATTACGTTCGAAACCTGAAAAGGAAACCTTAGCTGAGAAAAATCAAGCGTAATACCGTTTCTTAGTGTTAGGATATCAACGGTGATATCACTTACTCCGTATGATGAGGGAAGATCACTGTGAGAATCTACTGGAATCAGAGCCGAGATAATAGCCCATTTAAAACAGTACACATCTGAATTTTTAACATTAATACAAGCATTTTTGCGTGCAATATAAGTTGGTAATGGTAAGTATTGAGCTCCTTTAAATGGTTTATACTGGTTAATATTAACCTCAACATGACAAATCATTATTACAGACCATCCACTATCTCTCTCTTGAAATTCTTACATTTTTGCAATTATTTTCTCAACCATGTTCTCACAGATTTTTGGTAATTGTTCACTATTCCGAATTACTTCCATTTTAGATTGAAAGGATTTAATTGATGTTACAATATCATACTCTTCTTCCTCAGTTTCCTTAGACATTTTAATACATTCTCCGAACAACTCGAGATTAAATTTATACGAGTAATGCTTACTTAAGAAATCCAGTAAAACTTCTAGAATTATGTTATTTTTCAGCTTAAAAAATTGAACGGTATCTAATAGCGCCTCGTTTTCATTTTCGAAAAGGAAGGTTTCAGCTTTTAAAAGTATTATTTGTGGGCACCGCGGCATTTTTCTTATGTTTATTTGTGCGAAGGTCACATTTCCATTCTTGTGGATGAACTCCAACCTTACATTCCTCACAATATTTAAATAACATTAGCTCTAGAGCTACTAGCATCCAATAAATCTTCCGGGGAGATAACCATCGCTGTATTTATAATTTCTTTTTCACTTTGGTTATCTTGCAGTCGCACAATATTATTATTAAAAGATTTCACTTCTTCGGCTTCAACTTTCCCATCTCTTAACAACTTTGAATGAACAACACGCAAATGCTTCTACAGACTATCCAATCTTCTACATACTTCTCCACATATTTCACAAAGATGACCGTCACCATGCATAGTTCTATAATGTCTTTTTAACGTTGACATAATGACATCCGACAGAAAACTTTTTTACACGATTCGCACACAAAATTACTCATCTTTAACTTATTATAATGTTAAATTAAGAGCAAAACAAGCAAAACTATTAACAATTTAATAAAAAGAAATAACTTAGTGAGGACAAAATTCCGAACTAAACTGAAATAACATTTCGAAATCATTCAAAGCAAAACTCATTTTATTGAATTACTAATTTTCTCACGCTAAAGCATTTAAATATATAAATTCTACAATCTTAAGAAAACCACACAATATCAAGAATTTTAACAATGTATATAGATTCAAATCCTGATTCCCACATCAAAAATCAGAATTTTAACACTTGGAACCAAACTATTTCCTGCATATCTAGATATATTGCCAAAAAATAGAAATCGGATGCAAAATCGCATTCCCATAAACAATCTCCTTGCAAATATTTCCAATTCAAGAAATTACTAACCTTACTCAAGAATTTTGGTTAGGTTCATAGAACTCCACATATCCTTCTATTGGCTGACGTGTTTGAGAACTTTCGAGATGTCTGTATGAAGACGTACAATTTAGATCCTACACATTATTACACCATGCCCGGTCTAACATGGGATGCTATTCTAAAATATACCAAAGTGAAACTAGAACTGATAACCGCCGTAGATATACTGCTATTCATAGAGAGAGGTATTCGAGGTGGTATAAGTCAATGCTCGAACAGATATAGCAAAGCAAATAATAAATATATGGATGACTTTAAGCCTGACGAGAAAGAGAAATACCTGATGTATTATGATGTAAATAACCTTTATGGATGGGCTATGTCACAGCATTTACCAACAGGAGGATTCAAATGGGTTGATGCTCCCAATATTGACGTTTTCGAAATTCCTGATGATTCACCAATCGGATACATATTCGAAGTCGACTTGGACTATCCTCAACATCTACATGATACACATAAGGATTTACCGTTTTGCTCTGAGCATGCAGCACCACCTGGAGCAAAATTAGAAAAGCTTTTGACAACTTTAAATCCTAAAACTAAATATGTTATACACTACCGAAATTTGAAGCAATGCTTATCACATGGTCTGATCCTGAAAAAAGTGCACCGAATTCTTCAATTCAACCAATCAGCTTGGCTTAAACCATATATTGACTTAAATACCGCCAAACGGATGCAGGCTGCCAGCGATCATGAGAAGGACAGCTATAAGAAGATGAATAATGCAGCTTTTGGTAAGACCATGGAAAATGTTCGCAAGTATAGCGATATAAAGCTTTGCATAAAGTGGGAAGGTCGCTATGGTGCAAAAGCTCGGATTGCGGCACCCAACTTCCACAGTGCAACGATATTTGATGAGAATTTAGTTGCTGTGGAATTAAGGCGTCTCAAAATCTTATTCAATAAGCCCCTCTATATTGGAATGGCAGTTTTGGAAATTTCAAAGCTATTCCTCTATGATTTCCACTACAGTTTTATGCAGCGTGAATTTGGAGATAAATGTAAGGTCATGTATACAGATACAGATTCTCTAATATATGAACTTGAAGAGAAAAATGCATATGAGTTTATGGTTGAAAATATAAACAAATTTGATACAAGTGATTACCCAGAAGATAATCAATTCAATTTACCACTCATGAATAAAAAGATTCCTGGTCTAATGAAGGATGAGCTGAATGGGAAAATCATGAGCGAATTTGCAGGCTTGCGCTCGAAAATGTACAGTCTACGTATAAACGATGGTAAAACTGTAAAGAAAGCAAAAGGAATTAAGACTAATGTAGTCCAGAGGCATATTAATTTCGAAGACTACGTCGAATGTTTGAATAACAAGCGAGTATTAACTGCTAATCCATATGATAACAAGCGGTATATTATGAGTGGGACAACGGATACTCTACCATGGCGACATTACTCTATTCAATCAGAACAGCAAGGAGCAGACGCAGAAAACATATAATCTAAGGCTAGTATAAGATATGTATTGTAAATAAAAATTGTATTATAGCTAAAATACCATTTAATGAAATAGTTTGTTTTAATTGTATTATAGTCTAAGATGATATACACTATTGTAAAATAAAGGAAAATATTATAAATATAGGGTAACCGATTTAAGGAAGCCTAATATAGAATGACACCTTAAGAATTAAATGTTAATCTAGAATGATGCCTTAAGAATTAAATGTTAATATTTTTCAATTTATAATGGCCTTCTTTTTATTCAATTTCCCATACTAAGTCCAGAACTCCCGAATAATGTTTGACCACTACAACGGGTGGTGGTGGTGGGTGGTGTTTGTGGTGGTGGGTGGTGGCGTTGGGTGGTGGTATTGGTTGTGGTGGTGGTGGGTGCCTGGTCTTGGATGGTGCTTGAAACGGATATTTGACGCGTGGTCTCGGAGGTTTCAATGTGACGCTGACCTCTGACGTCACCTTGACCTGTGAGGCCAACCGGAAGTGAGGTCAGATAACAGCATAACAGCTTTTGAAACAGCTCTGAAACAGCTTAACAGCTTTTCAATCAGCTCTGCTAACAGCTTAACAGCTTTTAAACAGCTTAACAGCTTTTAAACAGCTCGGATAACAGCTTATCAGCTTTTAAAACAGCTCTGATAACAGCTTAACAGCTTTTAAACAGGTCTGATAACAGCTTAACAGCTTATAAAACAAGTCTGATAACAGCTTAATAGCTTTTCAAACAGCTCTGAAAACAGCTTAACAGCTTTTAAACAGCTCTGATAACACCTTAACAGCTTTTAAAACAGCTCTGATAACAGCTTAACAGCTTTTAAAACAGCTCTGATAACAGCTTAACAGCTTTTAAAACAGGTCTGATAACAGCTTAACAGCTTATAAAACAGGTCTGATAACAGCTTAACAGCTTTTAAAACAGCTCTGATAACAGCTTAACAGCTTTTGAAATAGCTCTGATAACAGCTTAACAGTTTTTAAACAGCTCTGATAACAGCTTAACAGCTTTTAAAACAACTCTGATAACAGCTTAACAGCTTTTAAACAACTCTGATAACAGCTTAACAGCTTTTAAAACAGCTCTGATAACAGCTTAACAGCTTTTCAAACATGTCTGATAACAGCTTAACAGCTTTTCAAACAGGTCTGATAACAGCTTAACAGCTTTTAAAATAGCTCTGATAACAGCTTAACAGCTGTTATACAGCTCTGATAACAGCTTAACAGCTTTTAAAACAGCTCTGATAACAGGTTAACAGCTTTTCAAACAGGTCTGATAACAGCTTATCAGCTTTTAAAACAGCTCTGATAAAAGCTTAACAGCTTTTCAAACAGGTCTGATAACAGCTTAACAGCTTTTCAAACAGCTCTGATAACACATTAACAGCTTTTCAAACAGGTCTGATAACAGCTTAACAGCTTTTAAAACTGCACTGATAACAGCTTAACAGCTTTTCAAACAGGTCTGATAACAGCTTAACAGCTTTTAAAACAGCTCTGATAACAGCTTAAGAGCTTTTCAAACAGGTCTGATAACAGCTTAACAGCTTTTAAAACAGCTCTGATAACAGGTTAACAGCTTTTCAAACAGGTCTGATAACAGCTTAACAGCTTTTAAAACAGCTCTGATAAAAGCTTAACAGCTTTTCAAACAGGTCTGATAACAGCTTAACAGCTTTTAAAACAGGTCTGATAACAGCTTAGCAGCTTTTCAAACAGGTCTGATAACAGCTTAACAGCTTTTCAAACAGGTCTGATAACAGCTCAACAGCTTTTCAAACAGGTCTGATAGCAGCTTAACAGCTTTTAAAACAGGTCTGGTAACAGCTTAACAGCTTATAAAACAGGCCTGATAACAGCTTAACAGCTTTTAAACAGTTCTGATAACAGCTTAACAACTTCTAAAACAGGTCTGGTAACAGCTTATCACTGAGACTCACTAAAACTGACTGATGCTCCCCAAGAGTTTGCTTGGGCCTTTATAGCAAAAGTTTGTAAACATGAATGATCCTTCTGCTGCAATAATCATTGCACAGGATGAATTTCAACGAATTTGCTTACAGGCAGATATGATATCGAATAAACAATAAAACACAAAAAAACATAAATCATCCAAATTAATTTGATTACTCTGATTATTCTGTTGGTTGAATTTGCAAATAAGATTATTTACATGAATGCATACATGAAAATGTGAAAATTTGTTTACAATACAATGAAACGTTTCGATCAGCAAAATTCTTGGAACAATAAAATTTTTGGCTGCCTACAGGAAGTGTGGGTATCAAATTACGTGAAAAGAATAAATGTGCAGATATTGCTTAAATTTGTTTACACAGGTGTGCATGTCTCATTCAGCTAAAATGCGAATATTTTAAACAGGAAGTTTACACAGGTGTGTATGAACCATTCAGCTTAAATGCGAAATTGTTTACAGCGGTGATATCAAATTACATCATAAACAGGGGAAGCATGCCTAATGTTTAGTTTGATTCCCAGAACCCCACTGCCCCAGAACGCCTATAGAAAGTCATCCGGAACTTTTGATATCTACGAATTCCTCACTAAGAAATATTCAAGTAAGAAAACAGCAAATCCAAGGCGACATTATGCTGATATCTACAACTCGCCAAAGTAACTTGAATTATTAGTAATATTGAATGGAAATATCGCTAATATCTTGAAAACCACAGTCCGTAGAGGATTTCTGATGAAAATGTTGTCCTCCAACAGTACCAATACCCTATCCACCGACACCTCCTGGAATCTATTGGTATGAAAAAGAATAGCATAGGGTTAACTTGAATTATTACTAATATTAACTATATCTAAAAAGGTAAAATCGCTAATATCTCGTAAACCATAGCCCGTAGAGGATTTCTGATAAAAATTTTGTCCCCCATCAGTATCAATACCCTGTCCGCTGGCACCTTCTAGAATCTATTGGTATGAAAAAGAATAGCATAGCGTTAACTTTAATTATTACAAATATTAGTTCAAAACCAAAAAGCCTACATTTAGGCGCAACACTTGAAAACAGCAAAATCATAATAAAAAGCCTACATTTAGGCGCAGCAACCCATGAGTAAAAAAATAAAACTTGAATTATTACTAAAAAAGTTAATGTCATCTCCTGGTCAGCCAGACGGTAGGAAAGGAATTCTCCAGGCAGGCCTTGTGACGTAGACCACTAGACGGATCCCCCTCAGTGGCCCAGAATCCGATCCAAAAACCACCAAAATAGTTGGAATTTTCCGTGCACTTTTTGTATGGAAAAAGTGAGCCAGAACTCCCATAGCATAACTACTTCTAATCATGCAGTCTCGTTTAACACATGTGGCGTTCCCTCTGGAATCCGCAAGGGTGTCAAAGGAGTATGCGAAATCAAGGGTAGTGTCATCAGCAAAGCTATGGATAGGATTGAAAGTAAAGGAAAGCAGATCATTAATGAAGATTAGAAATAGAGTCGGAGAAATAACAGAGCCCTAGGGTACACCGGCATTAATAGGATGAGGTTCAGATATAACGCCATATAATACAACACGTATTTGGCGACTAGATAAAAAACTTTCAATCCATAATAGAACAGGAGGGGAAAGACCAAGTGCTTTGAGTTTGGCTAAAAGGGCTGGATACCAGACTCTATCAAAGGCCTTTGAAATATCTAGAGCCACGACTTTGGACTCACCAAAATTGTGAAGACTACAATTCCAACGTTCCGTAAGAAAAGTCAGCAAGTCTCCAGATGAGCGACCGTGCCGGAAGCCGTATTGGCGATCGTTGATGAGCTGATTGGTTTCCAGATACTTCATTAATTTGGAGTTAATGATAGATTCAAAAACATTTGAAAGAATCGAAGTGATTGCAATTGGTCGATAATTTGAGGGTTCGCTACCCTCTCCTTTCTTGCGAATAGGCTGAACGTGAGCTAGTTTCCAAGCAGTTCGAAATTTTCCGTTCGAATTGGATAGACAGAATAGTTTGCGCAGAGGTTTAGCCAAGGATGAGGCACAGCTTTTAATTAATAGGGGCGAGAATCCATCAGGGCCTGCGGCTTTACAGACGTTGATACCATTAAGGACCTTGAACACATCTCTCGTACGGATGTTTATTGGCTCTTGTACACATCCGCACGGGGGATGCACGACAGGTGCCTGTGAAGTGGGTGGAAGAAAAGAATTTGATGCGAATCTAGCAGCCAAAATATTAGCTTTATCCAAGGAGTCAACAACCACTTCACCATTATTAAGTAGTGAAGGTATAGAGGAACTGCTGAAGTTGGTCCTGATGGTTTTGACCAAGGACCAGAAACCTTTACTACCTTTGCGGCTTGCTAAGATTCTTTGTCTAACATTCTGGTCAAAAAGAAATTTTTCTCTCTGGGTAATGGACTTGCAGGTGTTCCGTGCAGTCTTGTAGATTTCTTTCAGTTCTGGACAAGGATGCACTTGATAGGCGCGAAAAGCAGACTCTTTCGCTTTTATAGCTTGGTTGCACTTATCGTTAAACCAAGAGCGATTTTGCTGTTGTTGGGATCTGCTGTAAGAACACGGAATATATTCACGCATGCCTAGACTTAGTATGTTACTAAGTTCTAATGTGCATTCATCAGCATCCCTCGAAGCAAAACAGACCGACCAATCTATATCTCTAAGATACTGATTGAGACTTTCCCAATCAGCGTTCTTATAGTGCCAGAGAAGCCTACTTGTAGGTCGAGAAGTAGGGCGGCGCAGAGTTGAGGTGATAAATTTAGCCGTGATTAGACAGTGGTCTGAATTACCAAGAGGGGAGCCGACTGAGATGGAATATTTGTCAGGGTGAGATGACAGAAACAAATCTAGTAAATTGGCCCTATCTCCAGCTGTATCAGGGATTCTCGTCGGTGCATCCACTAGCTGATGCAAATTGAAAGATTCACAAAATAGTTCAACGAATCGGCCCCCAGGACTTGTGGTAGAAGAATGTCTGAGCCACGGTATGTTACAGAGATTATAATCGCCTGCCAGGACGATTTCGGAAGAGGGGGAGACAGAAAGCAAATGATCAATATTGTTGGAGATATTGTCAAATGCGGATACCGTGTCGTCGTCAGACATATTTGAGCTGCGATAAAGGAAGCAAAAGTAGATGATGTGCTTGTGAAGTTTGAACCTAATCCAGATGTAATTAAACTCAGGATTGGCAGAAGGTGGAAAATCTTTTAGAATGGTAAAGGCCACATCATTCCGAATATATATTGCGATCCCCCTATGTGGAGAAAAAGAGGCACTAAGCTATAACCAGGGACGTGATATTGATTAGAATCAGCATCAGAAACGACCTTGGTTTCACTTATCGCAAGAATTGCCAGATTTTTTGATTGAAGGTGGCAGTACACCGAAAAAAGATTTGCCCCCAATCCGCGAATGTTGCAAAATTCTAAAATAAAATTCTGCATATTCCAAAGCAAAACAAAAAAAAAAATCAGAAGAAAGAGCGACACACAACAACACAAATATTTATTTAGGGCCACCCAGCTGCAGTCAACGACACAGCTAGGTAAAAAAAAACAGCAATAGTGTTATGCATATTTGCTGCTTTCAGTACCTCAGACCGTGCAGTTCAATGTCCACAACTGGGGACACCCGTATTGCTGATAAGTGACAAGGGCTAATGACCTTGCACTGATCACTGATGTACATAGGAGATTTGATAAACACCACCGTACTGTGCTGCTGGCTTGTGGAATGCCGGCAGGGCATAGAAAAGCCATGGACTTGGCTGGTATTGTTTTATTTTATGATGTAATAAAAAACGGCGCGGCGGATTTTAGTTATTATATTATATCTAAAAAATTTCACTGCACTGCACTACAGATTGATGACGCTATTTATCACTTTGACACCAGTAACACGCACGATGAAACGTCTGCTCCAGCTGACTCCACGCACCCTAATCCTGTGTCTTAACTTGTCATTAAGTTGCTGGTTTTTCCACTTGTTACTCCGTGTTTGTGCACTTGTATTTACTTCCAATTTTAGTTTTTTTTATTTATTCATACAGCGAACGGAAGCAGCTATGTTATTTATTAATTATTATATTAGAATGAAAAAACCAAGTACGTACAGGAGGGAAAAAAAACTTATCATTATCACAGTGAATGGGAAAAAGATTATGAAAGATAAATGTGTGTGTTTTATTTGCAATACTACATTAGCTTTGCCTAAGAAAGTAAACGTTGAAAGACATTTTCTAACAGTTCATAAAAACAATGAAGAAGATTCTCCACGTGGTACTGCGTTAAAAAAGGCCAAAATGTAACAACTGAAGGCACACGCACAATTAACTGCGTGGAGGCCAAGACACACAGTACGTTTACATGAATACTTGAGTACTTGACTTGAAATACACTTGATGCTCAGGTAGGGCGGTTGATTGAATTATTTCCAATTACTTGACTTGAAATTTCTTGAATGTAATTTTCCAATTACGAAATTTACGCATTGAATGAGCATTTTCATGATATTTTGGTTACTTCAAGCATACTTCAAGTATACTTCAAGTATTCATGTAAACGTACTGTAGTTTTTCAAATACAGTACGAACTCGCAGGCTGCTACCATTGCCTGATTAAAAGTTGCTGTGGTTTTAATTAAATATAATAAACCGTTTCAAGATGGGGATATATGGAAGGAAGCTTTTATTCAAGCTGGTGGTTTTTTCGAAATTTTAAAAATAAATCGCTATTGCGAAATACAGTTATGCGTAGAATGAAAGAATTAACCAAAATCTTGAAGACATTTTACGCGAAAACATTAATAAATATATTGTATTATCATTACAGTTTGACGAATCTACTGACTATATCGATACTGCACAATTATGTGTTTTTATTCGAATGGTCGCCCGCAGACAATATTTTACAGAATAAGTAGCCCCTACGGGAAAAAAGTTTGGTCACACCTGTTATATTATATGCAAATGAACACGGAACATGTTTCTGGATAATGGTTGTTCATGAAGAAAGTGGATCAGGAATGCAAGTGACTACATCTTGTAAAATGCACTCAAAATCGGCATATACAACAAAAAGTACCTGGAGTTGTCTATGATGACCTTCAAACTTCAATTCAGCTTTTTCTGGAGATGGAAGAATAGTAACAATTTTACTGAATTACCAAGAGGGGAGCCGACTGAGATGGAATATTTGTCAGGGTGAGATGACAGAAACAAATCTAGTAAATTGGCCCTATCTCCAGCTGCATCAGGGATTCTCGTCAGTGCATCCACTAGCTGATGCAAATTGAAAGATTCACAAAATAGTTCAACGAATCGGCCCCCAGGACTTGTGGTAGAAGAATGTCTGAGCCACGGTATGTTACAGAGATTAAAATCGCCTGCCAGGACGATTTCGGAAGAGGGGGAGACAGAAAGCAAATGATCAATATTGTTGGAGATATTGTCAAATGCGGATACCGTGTCGTCGTCAGACATATTTGAGCTGCGATAAAGGAAGCAAAAGTAGATGATGTGCTTGTGAAGTTTGAACCTAATCCAGATGTAATTAAACTCAGGATTGGCAGAAGGTGGAAAATCTTTTAGAATGGTAAAGGCCACATCATTCCGAATATATATTGCGATCCCCCTATGTGGAGAAAAAGAGGCACTAAGCTATAACCAGGGACGTGATATTGATTAGAATCAGCATCAGAAACGACCTTGGTTTCACTTATCGCAAGAATTGCCAGATTTTTTGATTGAAGGTGGCAGTACACCGAAAAAAGATTTGCCCCCAATCCGCGAATGTTGCAAAATTCTAAAATAAAATTCTGCATATTCCAAAGCAAAACAAAAAAAAATCAGAAGAAAGAGCGACACACAACAACACAAATATTTATTTAGGGCCACCCAGCTGCAGTCAACGACACAGCTAGGTAAAAAAAACAGCAATAGTGTTATGCATATTTGCTGCTTTCAGTACCTCAGACCATGCAGTTCAATGTCCACAACTTGGGACACCCGTATTGCTGATAAGTGACAAGGGCTAATGACCTTGCACTGATCACTGATGTACATAGGAGATTTGATAAACACCACCGTACTGTGCTGCTGGCTTGTGGAATGCCGGCAGGGCATAGAAAAGCCATGGACTTGGCTGGTATTGTTTTATTTTATGATGTAATAAAAAACGGCGCGGCGGATTTTAGTTATTATATTATATCTAAAAAATTTCACTGCACTGCACTGCAGATTGATGACGCTATTTATCACTTTGACACCAGTAACACGCACGATGGAACGTCTGCTCCAGCTGACTCCACGCACCCTAATCCTGTGTCTTAACTTGTCATTAAGTTGCTGGTTTTTCCACTTGTTACTCCGTGTTTGTGCACTTGTATTTACTTCCAATTTTAGTTTTTTTTATTTATTCATACAGCGAACGGAAGCAGCTATGTTATTTATTAATTATTATATTAGAATGAAAAAACCAAGTACCTACAGGAGGGAAAAAAACTTATCATTATCACAGTGAATGGGAAAAAGATTATGAAAGATAAATGTGTGTGTTTTATTTGCAATACTACATTAGCTTTGCCTAAGAAAGTAAACGTTGAAAGACATTTTCTAACAGTTCATAAAAACAATGAAGAAGATTCTCCACGTGGTACTGCGTTAAAAAAGGCCAAAATGTAACAACTGAAGGCACACGCACAATTAACTGCGTGGAGGCCAAGACACACAGTACGTTTACATGAATACTTGAGTACTTGACTTGAAATACACTTGATGCTCAGGTAGGGCGGTTGATTGAATTATTTCTAATTACTTGACTTGAAATTTCTTGAATGTAATTTTCCAATTACGAAATTTACGCATTGAATGAGCATTTTCATGATATTTTGGTTACTTCAAGCATACTTCAAGTATACTTCAAGTATTCATGTAAACGTACTGTAGTTTTTCAAATACAGTACGAACTCGCAGGCTGCTACCATTGCCTGATTAAAAGTTGCTGAGGTTTTTATTAAATATAATAAACCGTTTCAAGATGGGGATATATGGAAGGAAGCTTTTATTCAAGCTGGTGGTTTTTTCGAAATTTTAAAATAAATCGCTATTGCGAAATACAGTTATGCGTAGAATGAAAGAATTAACCAAAATCTTGAAGACATTTTACGTGAAAACATTAATAAATATATTGTATTATCATTACAGTTTGACGAATCTACTGACTATATCGATACTGCACAATTATTAGTTTTTATTCGAATGGTCGCCCGCAGACAATATTTTACAGAATAAGTAGCCCCTACGGGAAAAAAGTTTGGTCACACCTGTTATATTATATGCAAATGAACACGGAACATGTTTCTGGATAATGGTTGTTCATGAAGAAAGTGGATCAGGAATGCAAGTGACTACATCTTGTAAAATGCACTCAAAATCGGCATATACAACAAAAAGTACCTGGAGTTGTCTATGATGACCTTCAAACTTCAATTCAGCTTTTTCTGGAGATGGAAGAATAGTAACAATTTTACTGCATTCAGTTCGGTGAATATCCAAAGCTTTTTCCACATAAAAATGTTGAAGACAGCTGTTGCAGAGGTAAATCCGACTCTTTGATAACGTCACTTGATGTCGAATTAATCTGAAAAGAAGAAAAAATTTTTCAGTCAAATTTATTCTGTATAAAAAAATTTCATCATACATTGATATATTTTTAATCCAGACATTGTGACTCCGTTCTTCATTTTGATTTAGCAGTAAGTTGATGTGCGTAGCTTTCTCTTCCTTGGTGAAATAATATGGTCCCAGAATATCATACGAATTAATTCCATTCTGCTCGTATCCAAACATATTTACACTTATCAAAGGATTTAATTCTTCAAAACGTATTACGTTCGAAACTTGAAAAGGAAACCTTAGCTGAGAAAAATCAAGCGTAATACCGTTTCTTAGTGTTAGGATATCAACGGTGATATCACTTAGTCCGTATGATGAGGGAAGATCACTGTGATTTAATTCTTCAAAACGTATTACGTTCGAAACTTGAAAAGGAAACCTTAGCTGAGAAAAATCAAGCGTAATACCGTTTAGTGTTAGGATATCAACGGTGATATCACTTACTCCGTATGATGAGGGAAGATCACTGTGAGAATCTACTGGAATCAGAGCCGAGATAATAGCCCATTTAAAACAGTACACATCTGAATTTTTAACATTAATACAAGCATTTTTGCGTGCAATATAAGTTGGTAATGGTAAGTATTGAGCTCCTTTAAATGGTTTATACTGGTTAATATTAACCTCAACATGACAAATCATTATTACAGACCATCCACTATCTCTCTCTTGAAATTCTTACATTTTTGCAATTATTTTCTCAACCATGTTCTCACAGATTTTTGGTAATTGTTCACTATTCCGAATTACTTCCATTTTAGATTGAAAGGATTTAATTGATGTTACAATATCATACTCTTCTTCCTCAGTTTCCTTAGACATTTTAATATATTCTCCGAACAACTCGAGATTAAATTTATACGAGTAATGCTTACTTAAGAAATCCAGTAAAACTTCTAGAATTATGTTATTTTTCAGCTTAAAAAATTGAACGGTATCTAATAGCGCCTCGTTTTCATTTTCGAAAAGGAAGGTTTCAGCTTTTAAAAGTATTATTTGTGGGCACCGCGGCATTTTTCTTATGTTTATTTGTGCGAAGGTCACATTTCCATTCTTGTGGATGAACTTCAACCTTACATTCCTCACAATATTTAAATAACATTAGCTCTAGAGCTACTTGCATCCAATAAATCTTCCGGGGAGATAACCATCGCTGTATTTATAATTTCTTTTTCACTTTGGTTATCTTGCAGTCACACAATATTATTATTAAAAGATTTCACTTCTTCGGCTTCAACTTTCCCATCTCTTAACAACTTTGAATGAACAACACGCAAATGCTTCTACAGACTATCCAATCTTCTACATACTTCTCCACATATTTCACAAAGATGACCGTCACCATGCATAGTTCTATAATGTCTTTTTAACGTTGACATAATGACATCCGACAGAAAACTTTTTTACACGATTCGCACACAAAATTACTCATCTTTAACTTATTATAATGTTAAACTAAGAGCAAAACAAGCAAAACTATTAACAATTTAATAAAAAGAAATAACTTAGTGAGGACAAAATTCCGAACTAAACTGAAATAACATTTCGAAATCATTCAAAGCAAAACTCATTTTATTGAATTACTAATTTTCTCACGCTAAAGCATTTAAATATATAAATTCTACAATCTTAAGAAAACCACACAATATCAAGAATTTTAACAATGTATATAGATTCAAATCCTGATCCCCACATCAAAAATCAGAATTTTAACACTTGGAACCAAACTATTTCCTGCATATTTAGATATATTGCCAAAAAATAGAAATCGGATGCATAATCGCATTCCCATAAACAATCTCCTTGCAAATATTTCCAATTCAAGAAATTACTAACCTTACTCAAGAATTTTGGTTAGGTTCATAGAACTCCACATATTACGCAATCATACACTAGCACTCATTATCACCACACATAGCAAAAGCTCCTCAAAATTATTCAACATAGCAAAAACCAAAACAAACTCTTATCTGCCCATTCAAGTACTCTCGACCAACGAGCTGCCTTATCACAAAAAACCGCAGCATTTCAGCACCAAGCCGGTGCTCTTAACAATTCTTTCATACAATACTTTCCAATTCAAGAAATTACTACAGTACTCTCGACCAACGAGCTGCCTTATCACCAAAAGCCGCAGCATTTCAGCACCAAATAAATTCGCATTTTACACATCTGGGTGCTTATCACATTTGCACCCAAATCACTTTTTTCATAACACATTTTCTGCACCAGACCTTAATGGTCTGGAATCCCCATATCCATACTACGTGTTTGCTGCGTCTTGTCCCACAGCTTCTCGTCTGTCATTGAATGATATGCTTATGACTGGGCCTATAATGCAAGACGATCTTCTGTCAATCTTTTTCGTTCTCCTTGTCACAATGGGCATTGATAGCCGATATTACCGCTATGTATAGACATATATTGGTATATTCTAAGGATAGGAATTTCCAATCCATGCTTTGGAGAGAAGATTCGAATAAAGATATCAATATATATCGATTCAAAACTGTCAACTATGGAACTGCTACTGCACCTTATTTAGCAATCCGTTGCCTAAAGGAGCTTGCTGATGAAACAGCAAATACTTACCCCAAGGCTTCAGAAATAATTCGGAATGATTTTTATGTTGACGACCTCATCACAGGGGGAGACACGCAGGAATAGATCCTTGAAATATATCGGGAAGTAGATGAGATCTTAGGCTCAGCTCAACTACATTTGAGAAAATGGTACTCCAATAACTCAGAATTCCTTACTCGAGTTCCTGAAGACAGTAGAGAAATGACTATACAAATCAATGACTGTAATGTTATCAAAACATTAGGCATCGAATGGGAACCTAGTTAGTAAATTCATATTGGTATACATGACCTACTTTTCTTCAGTTTCCATCTGCATCATGCCCGGCGGTAAGGCCTCGTCATTCATCAGACCTTAATTTTCCTGAAAGACGAAAGACTAAGACGATTCTAGTTACTGTCACACAAACGGACTTCCTCGAAGCAATTTGTGCTGTCAGCAGTTTTACAAAAAATTGCAGAAGGTTTGCAATAATTCGCAGATATATTTGAAATTGGAAATGCAAACGGCAGGGTAAGGCTATTACGACAGGACCGATATCAGCGAAGGAATTTGACGATTCTTTTTTACCAATCGTTAACCGAGAAGCATCATTTCTTCAAGCAAATTCCCGCACTTCAGGACAACGATCAACTGCCGCCAAATAGTTGCTTGAAAAGTTTACGTCTCTTCCTAGATTCAACATTAGGCTTTGATTTGCTCCGAGTTGGTGGCCGACTTAAGAATTCAGATTTGCCCTACCCGGTGAAGTGTACTCTTTTATTGCCGAAAGGATGTCCATTTGTTGAGTCGTATTTTGTTGACCTACATCACCAAAATTTTCACGCAGGCGCACAAGCGCTATTGAGAATAGTGCGTCAACGTTTTTGGATAATAAATGGTCGAGATTATGCCCGAAATATCGTTAAAAAATGTATTCATTGCTTCAGATTTCGTCCAAAGATGCTTCAGCAAATAATGGAAGACCTTCCAAAAGGGCGTGTTTCTGAGTGTTTACCATTTACACACTGTGGTGTTGATTCTTGCGGTCCTCTGCCAGCATTTTTATTGCGACAACCCAACAAACTTCGTAGGAGCAAGAACACAATTAGCAGAACTACGAGAGGCGTTTTTAAAGCAGCAGGTAAAAGAAATATCGTCGATTGGTGTACACGCAAGTGCATAGAATTTCATCCAATAGTACCCAGATCTTCACATTTTGGTGGTATTTGGGAAGCGGCTGTAAAGGCAGCTAAAGGTCACTTCTACAGGACTCTTCGATCATCAGTGCTAAGCTTTGAGGAGTTTACCACTGTCACCATCCAGATAGAGGCTATCCTCAATCCGAGGCCGATCGCTTCTTTATCTAATAATGCAATTAAGGCGCAGGCGTTAACAACCGCTCACTTTTTGAATCAGGCACCCTTAAATTACATATTTGAACCAAATATTTCAAGTAAAATTCGTTCCTATCTTCGCAGATGGCAAATTGTTACTTCTATTCAACACCACTTCTGGCGAAGATGGTCGAGAGAGTATCTTGTGCAACTTCAGTAAAGATCTAAACGGCGTAGTGCATCGCACAATATCAAGGTTGGTGTGTTAGTCTTCATCCACGAAGATAACTTACCTCCCCAAAAACAGTTATTGGGAACAGTAGTAGCAGCTATACCTGGTGCACATGGACACGTTCGAGTGGCCGATGTTCGAACTTAAGGAAAGGTCATCCTAAGAGCAGTTCACAAGTTGGCATCACTGCCTTTAGAGGAAGATCCGCGGTTTATGAATTTCTGATAAATAATGTGGGCTCAAAAAAGGGATTATCATCAAGTGGATTATTGCATTGGTCGTCGAAATTCGTTCATTTTAGTCGTCCAAATGATGCAGACATAATCTCTGTAGAGAAGAATTAACGGATGTAACTACGGATACACACACAAAGATAAGTACATACCAGCATTTATATATTAACATTTATATAGTTACGTACATACTATATTTTATTTCTCTAATTGCTGGATTGTGTTTCGTGGAATTGATATGTTAGCAAATTATCGGTCCATTGTTCTCGCCGAAATCGGCTTCATACATACATATGCATACAGTTCAGCACTAAATATATTTATGAGTATATTGAAGACAAAGTTGACTGAATTAGCTGACTTAAATATTCAACGAGCGAGTACAAAGGCATGTATTACACGAATAAAAAACTTGGTGGAAAGCTCTAAAAGTACGCTAACAAGCACTGAATTAGAATGTCGATTAGGGATTCTAGAAGCCTATTTCAAGCAGTTGTTTAGTTATCAGACATCTATTGATAAACTTGCTGACGACAAAAATGCTGAAATTAAAATTAGAGGTGAACTGGAAGATTTGTATTGCACAACAAAGTCTCAAATCAAATTTTTGTTAGCAACTCATCGCGAAGAAAACACAACATCTGGTGGTAATGAATCGCTTTTCGTATCCAGTTTGTCGCACAATAATCTTCCAAAGTTAAAACTTCCACAGTTGTCGGGGCGCTACTCTGAGTATCCCAAATTTATCGGCACCTTTAAGCTGCATGTTCATAATAATCATTTATTGGATTTTCTGTCTGGTTCTGCTTTTCGTGCAGTGCATGCATTTGAAGTTTCAGAAGATAATTATCCGAAAGCTTTACATAGGTTGGCAGACAGATAGAGTAACAAGTGCTTAATTTTACAGGAGCATATTACTGGTCTCTTTATTTGCCAAAGGTGTTTCAAAAAACAATGCTCATCAATTGCGCGACTTGGAAGATAATGTTAACTGTCACCTCAGTAAGTTACAGTCGCTAGGCTTTTACGAAGAAATTGCGAATGCTATCATTATACACTTAGCTCATACAAAATTGGACGCAGCAAAGCGGAACGAGTCCATTGTTTATTCAAAGCTTCCTAGTTCGGAGGATTGCTCTAAAGTATTAAGTCGACGGTATCAATTTCTGGAAACGAGGAAGACATCACCACTGAGCCCACTTTTCCCGATCTTAACGTAAGCAAATCGAAATCGTTGTCCAGCAATGCGAGTCGCATTAATACAAAGGGCACCTCGTTAGCAATAACTTCATGTGCCTCTCTCATTTGTCAAAAAAATTGACATATGATACACAAATGTCCAAGATGCATTGAAATGAATGTCTCTGATCTGTTCAATGAGGTCAAAAGGTTAGCTTTATGTATTAACTGCCTGAGCAAAGGGCATCCATGCTAAATTGCTGTCTAATTCAGTAGTAGTAGTAGACTCTCTCCGCAATAATGTTCGGTACAGGCAAAAGATTATTATATCTTATTGTACTATGGCCTAAGATTAATAAATTGGAATTGAAATCATGGATTTTTGGCAACAGCTGTAGTGAAAATTCAGGATGACTGTGACAGAAAATTTAACGCAGAAACTTCGTCTCCGAAAAGAGAAGCTTAATTTATGTATATCCCGCATTGGTGAGATTAATGCAAAAGTCAAACATAAAGCATATGCAGTTGTCCAATCACGACTAAACAATTTTGGAACGAATTTAAATATGTGCGTCCTTCTTAAGATTACAGACGTTCAGCCGGAAAATAAAGTCAACATTTCCTATTGGAGTATCCCTCAAAATCTGGAATTAGCGGATCCACAGTTCAATACTCCGCAAAAGATTGACCCACTCAAAGGCGCAGATCACTTTTTTGAAATGCTATCAGTTGGGCAAATTAAATCAGGTGAAGACCGTCTGACATTGCAAAAAACATTATTTGGTTGGATAGTATCCGACAGGTATAAGGCACCGGACACACATGTTGATCGGTGCAATGCCGTCTTATCAACTACGACAGAGGACACAGACGAATCACTCGATATGATGGTTCAGAGATTTTGGCAAGCCGAAGAAGTAAATTCTGCCTAGTCTTCCTCAAACTTTTCCGTTGAACAAATACAATGCGAATCCATTTTCTCTGAAAAGGTCAAGCGGTTAGATAATGGAATATTTATGGTAAAATTTCCAATTTCAGGAGAGTCCAGACAAATTATGTAATTCATTCAACATAGCACTAAAGCGTTTCATAAACTTAGAAAGGAGGCTTAATCGGAATCCAAACTTAAAAATGGAATATTCTACGTTTTAAAAGAGTATCTGTCGTCGGATTGTATGGAATTCGTTGAAAAGAAAGATGTTCCATCTGTTCATTATTTCATGCCTCACCAGTGTGTCGTGCGTCCAGATAAAAACACAGCTAAACTGCAGGTTGTGTTTGATGCGTCTTGTCCAACAACTTCCCATCTATCATTGAATGATATTCATATGACTAGGCCTACAGTGCAGGATGATCTTCTGTCAATCGTTTTTCGATTTCGGTGTCACAGATGGGCATTGATAGCCGATAGTACCGCTATGTATAGAGAGATATTGGTGTATCCCAAGGATAGGAATTTCCAATACATCCTCTGGAGAGAAGATTCGAATTAAGATATCAATATATATCGATTGAAAACTGTCCACTATGGAACTCCTACTGCTCCTTATTTAGCAATCCGTTGGATAAAGCAGCTTGCTCGAGAAACAGCAAATACTTACCCCAAGGCATCAGAAATTATTCGGCATGATTTTTATATTAACGACCTCATCACAGGGGGAGAAACTCAGGAAGAGATCCTTGAAATATATCGGGAAGTTGATGAGATCTTAGGCTCAGCTCAACTACATTTGAGAAAATGGTACTCCAATAACTCAGAATTCCTTACTCGAGTTCCTGAAGACAGTAGAGAAAGGACTGTACACATCAATGACTGTAATGCTATCAAAACAGTAGGCATCGTATGAGAACCTAGCTCAGATGAACTTCGCTTTGTGTATAAACCTGGCCCAAATGAATCGTGTAGGGTGACGAAACGAACCATTTTGCCGGACCTGTCTCGCTTCTTCGATCCTCTTGGACCCATTAATTTCATTGTGGTTGCAGCAAAAAAATTTATGTAAGAACTATGGTTGCTTAACTTAGATTGGGATGAATCTAAACCACAAGAACTAGAGTTTCGTTGGAAAGAATTCAAGGATAAGTTGAAACACATAGAGAATATTCGTCTTCCTCGATGGATATTTGCAGAGCATGTCGTTTGTGTAGAACTACACGGATTTTCGGATGCAGAGAACTATTAGCAAGACTACTTCAAAGAGAAAAGCCGAATTTCAGAAATGAATACAACCAGATTTACTTATGGACAGATTCGGAAATCGTATTGGATTGGCTGTCAGCACATCCATCAACCTGGAAAACATTCGTCTGCCATCGAGTTTCCTCTTACCGCTTACCGCGGGAGCAACGTGGCGTCTTACAAATTCCAACGATAATCCTGCAGACATAGTTTCAAGGGGATTATATGCCTCACAGTTTCATCTACCTCATGCCCGGCGGTAAGGCCTCGTCATTCATCAGACCTTAATGTTCCTGAAAGACGAAAGACTGCCACACAAACGGACTTCCTCGAAGCAATTTATGCTGTTAGCAGTTTTGCAAAAAATTGCAGAAGGTTTGCAATAATTCGCAGATATATTAGAAATTGAAAATGCAAACGGCAGGGTAAGGCTATTCCGACAGGACCGATATCGGCGACGGAATTTGACGATTCTTTTTTAACAAACGTGAGCCTTATACAAAACCATCATTTCTCCAAGAAAATTCGCGCACTTCAGGACAACGATCAACTGCTACCAAATAGTTGCTTGAAAGGTTTAAGTCGCTCCGTAGATTCAACATTAGGCTTTGATTTGCTGCGTGTTGGTGGCCGAATTAAGAATTCAGATTTGCCCTACACGGTTAAGTTCTAACGGCCAGGCTCCTTTCTCACGAATAAGTTATTACTCTTCAATCCTCCTATTAAGGTGGATTTCCTTTAAGGCCTGTATTCATATATGCATAACTACACCTGTAATACTTAACTTTTTTTTTATTTCTCCTGCACATTGGTACATAAATAAATCATATATCTATGGCATTCTCTCGAACGGTATTATGTTTTGAATCACAACTCCCGGAAAGAAAAAAAACACAACAAGTTATTACAACATTCCGATAATCCCAAATACACACTCATTGCTCCCACGTGACGGGGTGGTCTTGCGGCATAGCCCAGCAACGCAAAAATTTGGTACGACTTTATCAATTTTTCTGTGTTCTGCAGAAAATTGTGAAATTCGGTCTGGGGCAATGAACCGTGATCCTCTACGACGATACAATAGGGACAAAAGACTCCGAGTCGGCAACAAATTTTGTTCGAACAACTGTACCGCTACGTGATGCTGACGAAAGTCATCACTCTAGTAATCCAAATCAGTTCTCGCCGGATTATAGAGAGTTACAGCCAGAAATCGTAGGAAAAATTTCGCAGTACAAGTGCTACAGATTTTGTGTTTTTTGTGCAAAAGTGCAGCTAACAAACAATTTCCTATACGCTGCACAGTAGGAAGGTAAACCCCACAATAACTTTTTTTAGAAATTCGGAGGAATAGCGCACTTGGTGATCATTTGAGTGGATAAGATTGTTGATTGGATATCGCCTAAAGTGAAAGTTCTGTGTGACCAGCAATGGTAACGCGATGAATTTAATATTCACAATCTAACGTTGGTTCCCGAATATAATAACAATAGTTGCCTAGTGGATCTCTGTTCGAGCCCGACAATGATAATTAAGTGCACTGTCAGTCTAGGAAGATACGCAAAGGGACACAGAGAAGTGGGACCCACTTTTGCATTCAGTGATTCCAGTGATCAGGAGGCAGAAAAGCGGAAACCCTCAGCACAATTGAAAAACAATTTTTTTTTTCAAATTTAGCTCTTGGGGTGTTGTGCTTTGACCAGGAGCTGGTCTAGTAAGTAATTATATGTGAACTAGGTGGATGCTTGGTGAAACGGTTCTAAGTTTACGCTGAATCCTCCAAACACTGAAAATACTTGTGTCCAGATAGACACCTACGCGGGTTGTACCTGTTCGCTGTGCTGCTCGGATCACTGGAATTGCTGAGTGAGGGAGGAGGGCTATGTACGTTGGAAACTTGTGTTGATTATCACAAAGTAATTAGAATGCTTTGAAGTAAGCCTATGTTTATGTAGGGTTCTTCAGACGAGAGATTTTACTTTCCGTGCGCTACATTACACTTCGGATTCTGGTAACCTACGGGAGAAAAGGTGAGACGGAGACTGGGATTATTCCAGTGCTCGCACAAACGAACAAAATTCAAGGTGAAAACGGATAGTATAGTCTGCAAGCGCGTCGTAAATCATAAGTTATTTTATTTAAGGTGCAGTGCTCCCTTCTTCACTGGCGAAGGAACTTATTTCGACAAAAGTGCAGACTTCGTCGTATCGATTCTCCACCTGCACGTTGAAGCAAGTCCACGTCAAATTAGCATCCAACTAGTCGGAAACATACCCATTTGGATTATCAGTACGAAAGCACAGCCAATTCCAGTATAGTTTCGGATTAAATTTCGAGTTTGGCATTCGGGCTAAAAGAGAAAAGAAACGTCATTGCTTGCAGCCTAATCGTTCCTTCCCGTGAATCATTCACGTGCGCTCCAGGAAAAAAAATTTAAAATACATAATACGTTCTAATTTTTACAGAAGGAAAGCATATATACATGCTTACATATATACATATATATATATATTTTTTTTTATATATAGAGGAAAAAAAATTGTGTTTACTTCCGATAGCAGAGTTTCCAGAGTGACAGAAGATCTTCTTCACTAGAGGAAAAGGAGTGAGTAAATTTCATGTTGTGTTAGTGTCCAACTCTAATATGGGTATTTAAAAGTACATATCGATATATATGTATATACACAAAGTAAAAAAAAAAAAACAAAACAAAAAAAAAACAAAAAAAAATAAAGAAATAGAGGGAAAAAAATAAAAATAGGTTGATAATGAAATAGTCATTTGAAGGTTTGCATATATTTGTGAGCGCGGGTGAACGGTTCCTGATCCAGAGTTTAAGTTTTCAATTTTGGGTAATTTCCGTTTTCAAGTATTGAATTTTCTTTCGTTTTTATTGCCACCGGCCTGCATCTGAGCAACTTGGTTATTTTTAAGTAAGAAATTAATTTTCCTAGAATGTAAGATCCCGGCAGGCTTTTGTACTACAATTTAGTTGCAGGTGCTTATAGGGTATAAAATTAAGTTTGGATTTTCTTTAGATAAACAGATGGAAACAGATAGCATGAATTGGGGGTAAGTAGCGTTTCAGTTGCTCACCCCCTCTCCTTTCCAAGATGACGTAGCTCATGTAAAACTTGAAACCGAGCTTAAATGTCGACAACATATGAGCGAGCCCTGACCATCTTTTGGCGGTAAGACTGAGGCGTCCTATCGGTGTCCTCCCCACCAGTTTCCGTGTTTTCCCCTTTCCCTTCCCCCTTTTCTCCTATGTTGTGTTTTCGGTATTCGGCATAGCAGTGGAAGTGTTGACGCACTGGGCAAGATCCCCCCAAGCCTTAGCTTTAGTCTGCGATAGCCTATGCTGAGCCCAAGTGAAGTCACCAACATCTTCTGGAATTCTTTTTTTTTGTTAGCAACCCAGACAGTCTTGAAGAATGGCATCCCGCCTAATCAAGTACGCCAGTAGGTCAGCTACAATATGGCGCCCAAGAGGGGATTAAACAGATATCTCATTTTCTTTTTTCCTTATATTATCTTTATTTTATTTATATTTATTTTTTATCCTTCCCTACCATTCTGAGGTTGTCGCTCTATTCAACAACCTCTATAATCAGTGCTAGGCAAGGACGCCTGGTCATACACATCAACACATTGTTGTTGAGCAGTGGTCGACATACCATATAGCACGGACCCACTGTACGCGCGTCAGTGTTCTACTTCGTGTAAGTACATTAGGACTCATCTTGTAATTTTTTTTTGATTACCATCATCACGGAAGCTTATGCAGGTTGATGAAGATGTGTAGGCATGTCTATTTCCTTGTTACTTCGTGATGTTGCTAAACCAGTACCCCTTGTGAGATATAAATAGAGAGAAGTCCTCTCGCACGTTAACCAAATATTTTCCCGTTCCTCCCCTCCCCATCCCATTCCTTGTCGAAAGACCCTCAGCCCAAAAACGTCCTGATACGTGGCATTGGTGGTGTCTAGAGGGAGGTGTAGCAACCAAAGTTTAATGAGTTTTAATCGTACCTATATAGAACGCATATTTAATTATTTCCTGTTACGGCTAGGTTTATCCCTTTTCGGGTGAAGGCTCCGTCCTTATTTATTTTTTTTTGCGCTGGGCGAGCGCATAATTTTCACTCGAGATATCAGCGACTTATAATTTTATACATTTATACATATTTCTAAAGTCGGCTTCCATATTAAGCAAAACGCATTAGTACAGCCTAGAATATACCGTATTCGCTCATATAACGTCAGAACAACTATTAATTCTCCGACATCTCTCTCTCCTCCTTTTGCAATGGACCCGAGGTACCTGGCAGTTGAGGAGCAGCAAGTTGAAGCTAAACTGAGAAACTTACACCAGAATGAGCCAGATTTCTTACAAAAATTGAAAAGTGCATTCAACTCAGAATTCTTATTCCCAGACAGTAAGCCAATCGAGACCCATGATCCCAAGCAACCCAAACGGGAACTTGGCGCATGTAAGGCCAAAGTAGAAGAATTTTCGGTTATAATGGAAGAAGCCGCGAATATCCAAGTTATAGATGAATACCAGCGATTAAAGCACCGCTTAGCACATTGGAGCGGTCGCTTTAACCGATTAGCCGGTAACTCTCCAAAATACGCAGAATAGGCTAATAGCCTGCTCTGACCCAAATAATCGAGAAGTTCAAAACAATTAAGGTTCCCTTCCGTTCCTCCGATGCAGGTGATGTAAGAATATCAGTACCAATTAGAAATACAAGCACTCCAGGACATACGGCGTCCGGAGTTGAGTCCGATGTAGCCCCTGGGGTAGCCCGGCGTCAAATTCAGTTCCCTGGAGAGCCTGATGAATCCTCTGTGCCTCATAATGCGGCAGAAGGGGTGAGACGCGTACCTGCAATGCTTATGACGACGTCTGCAAATTTTTCCTCAACGTTGTCACCTACGTTAGAGAGGCGTATTGCCGAGATAATGAGCTCTTATAACACACACCGTCAAGGGCACGCTGGCCCAAATTTTTCTAGTTATCAGCCTAGAGCTGCCCATCCCAACCGCAAGACTCTTCTAGAAATGTGTCCTTCTTGAATACGGCTAACTGGCAAACAAGAGTACCTAAATGTAGGGTCACCTTCACTGGAACTCCCGAAGGCCTGGATGTGACGGACTTTGCCTTCAGAATTGAAACCCTAGCTCGCCATGATAATTTTCTAACAGACAAGCTGGTAGAAATTCTACCAAACTTCTTTTCTGGTACTGCAGAACATTGCTTTTGGGTATATAAACAAAATACTCTGACATTAATTGGATCTCTATGAAAAAAGCTCTAATGCAAAGAATAAGTATCCACACGACGGACAGAGAGACCAGGCGATATATCCAAACTCGGAAGCAAGGTACGAAGGAATCTTTCAATGACTTCCTACTCGACGTCGAACGCCTTAACGGTCGTCTTCGCCGACTCATTTCTGAAGACGAACTCCTCGAAATCGTCCGTGATAATATGGATCCGGCCCTGCAGAGTGCTACTCTAACCTCCACCGAAGATCTCCGTATCATATGTCAGCGTCTGGAGAAGCTATGGAGTCGCTCGGGTCATGATTCGCGTCAAATAACTACTAACCGAGTAGTACATGCAAAAGTTTCTCTCGATGCGGTAGATAGTGAGCCTGCCTATGTAGATTCCCCAGATGATGACTCAGATTTCAAACTAGCGGCACTTAGAGCCACTAATTAAACTAATCCAATCCGTTCCAATTTTGATGTCTGCTGGAATTACAAAGATGTAGGTCACCGGTATCATGATTGCAGTCCAGGACACTTGGGAATTTTCTGTTATGGATGTGGACGTCCTGGGGTGCTCAAACCTAATTGCCAACACTGTCAGAATCGAGGAGGAAAGAGGAACCCGAACGCAGGGTACTCGGGGGCCATGCGTTCGGCGATGTCACAACCCAACCCCAGACCACCAACGGAAGAAGTAGCTACGAATACAGAACCAGCCTTCCACCGCTGAATCCATCCGATTCCATTGTTCATAAAATTCCCAGACCTACGAGTATATTTAAATCATATCATCAGTCCATTGTCTCAACTGGAACACAAACTGATCTGACTACTTTCATACCCTCTGATTACGACTACTGTCAGACTACCCTATCCATCCCTACGAGGAAACGAAAACGTAGCCTGAGGGCTAAGAGCTATTGGAATTTGAGATGCAAACTCCAGATATCGGTGATGTAGGTGATACTTAGGGACAGCCAAGACAGACGCCCCCACCTCCGTATACATATACTTGATACAAAAATGAAGGGACTGCTGGATAGCGGAGCCTCAGTGAGCATTTTAGGTGCGAATTCACCTTCCTTACTTAAAGCGATCGGTGCCAAGAACGCGATAGTAGGTTATGCAGACCTACCAGTCGAATATGCAGGTCAAAGTCAGACAATTCGATTTTATCTAGTACCTACGTTGCGTCAAAAACTGTACTTGGGAATTGACTTCTGGGATGCCTTTAGTATTGTTCCAGTCTTGACAAAACCAGTGAGTGTGGATGATGTGACAGTACCAAGACCTCCCCAGCATTGCCTCGCAGAAGCCCAAGCGCTTCAGCTAGAATTAGTAAAGGCAAAATTTCCCTTATCCACAAAAGAGGGCCTCGGAAGAACTCCACTGATAGAACACGTTATCGACGTGGACATTTCGGTACCCAAGAAGCCACGTCATTATCCTTTCTCCCCAGCAATACAACAGGTATTGTATCAGGAATTAGATAGGGTGCTAGAAATGGATGTGATCGAACAAAGCCAAAGCTTGTGGAGCTCTCCGGTAGTCCTTGTCAAGAAATCTAACGGAAAAGTCCGCTTATGCCTTGATTCCAGGAAGGTTAATGAAGCTACCAAAAAGGACGCATACCCCCTACCCCTAATCGATGGACTGTTGGGGCGCCTTTACAAAACGAGGTACATAAGCAGTCTGGATCTGAAAGATGCCTTCTGGCAGATTCCGTTAGCTGCATCTTCTCGCGACAAGACCGCTTTTACGGTACCAGGCAGGCCCCTGTACCAGTTTAAGGTCATGCCGTTCGAATTGTGCAATACACCACAAACGCTGTGCCGGTTGATGGACAAGGTCATCCCCCATCAGCTACATGACCAGATATTCGTATACCTCGACGATTTACTAGTTACCTCCACTACATTCGAGGAACATTTAGAGCTATTCAGCCTCGTGGCTGATCAACTGCGCAAGGCAGGTCTTACGATAAATGTAGAGAAGAGTAAATTCGTGCTGAAGGAGATCAAATACCTCGGGTACGTAGTTGGTGAGGGAGAGAAAGTTTCAGCCATTACTAACTTCCCAGTTCCAACATCAGTCCGACAGCTTCGTAGACTCCTGGGAATGTCCGGATGGTACAGACGGTTCATCCCAAACTTTGCCAGCGTGACAGCCCCAATGACTGATTTACTAAAGAAGAGTGTAAAATTTCACTGGACTGCAGAAGCTCACCAGGGCTGTGAGGAGTTAAAAGCGCTCCTATCCTCTGCACCTTTGCTGGTTAGCCCTGACTACCTGAAACCGTTCTTAATCCGATGTGATGCTTGCACGACAGGGATTGGTAGTGTCTTCCAAAAGACGTCAGATGGAGCGGAGCAGTCCGTGGCATTTATGTCACAGAAGCTGAATGCAGCGCAGAAATATTATAGTGTAACAGAGTTAAAATGCTTAGCCGCTGTTCTCAGCATAAAAAAATGTAGGGCTTACATAGAGGGAAGTGAATTCACAATCATTACGAACCATCAAAGTCTTAAATGGTTAATGGGACAGAAAGAGCTCTCCGGTCGATTAGCGCGCTGGAGCCTTAAGTTGCAATCGTTTAACTTCAAAATAGAGCACGTGGAACTCAGAATGTTGTCCCCGATGCCTTGTCACGAGTGTACTCAGATTCTATTGGAGGAGCCATTTCTGAACTTGACAAGCTAGACTATTGCGTAGATTTGAATTCGGTACACTTTCTCCACCAACCTTACCGGTAGTGGAAGGAGCAAATTACACATAACCGCGAGCAATTCCCCAACTTGTCTGTAGTAGAACCACACGTATTTTTTCGCATGAAATCCAGTACTCTTTCTGATATACGTGAATGGAAGCTTTGGATTCGGGAGGAATTAACGCTTGACCTGATTAAGCGTTAGCACGAGAGCTCTACGGCAGCCCCTGGAGGGATCCGGAAAACTTTGGACCGTTTGCGGAGATATTACTTCTGGCCGCGAATGCGAAAGCAAGTGCGCGCTTATATCCTTGATTATGACAAATGTAAACAAACCAAGGCCCCAAACACCATACAGAGACCTGTTATGGGTAGACAATTTGAAGTAGTGAGACCATGGCAAAGATTACATTTTGACTACGTGGGTCCACTACCGCGTACCAGTCAGGGTAATACCACCATTCTCGTAATTGTAGATCAATTCTCCAAATACGTTATCCTTAAACCGTTCCCAAGTGCCAAGGCGAAGAAGCTATCCACCCATTTGGAAACAGACGTCTTCCATTATTTCGGGGTGCCTGAAAGCATCCACATTGACAATGGCCCTCGGTTTACATCATGTGAATTTGCAAGACTAGTAAACCTATTTGGAATAAGGCATACACGAACAGCTGGATACTCCCCGCAATCCAACGCCGCGGAACGCATTAACCGCTCTATAGTGGCTGCTATCAGATCGTATATCGCTGGTGATCATACAATATGGGATGAACAATTGAGTGATATAGCCTGTGCTCTACGAAACGCAGCCCACGAATCGACTAAGAACACGCTCTACTTTCTGTTGTTCGTATATCACATGATTCTGCATGGGGGCACCTATGAGTTAATGCGAAAAATTAACGGTTTAACTGAAGGAGACCGAAGCAGGTACAATGTAAGGGCTCGCGTCATTTCCTTTTATCCTGGGCATAACGTCTTTGTACGTAATCATATTGTGAGCAAAGCGGCGGACAAGTTTTGCGCTAAATTGGATAAGAAGTATATACAAGCTCGCCGGAAGATAGGAACCATGTTTTACGAAGTGCTAAATCCAGCTGGAATATACCATGCCAAGGATATCAGGACCTAAGAAACTCAAAGAGAGC
Organism: Dioctria linearis; assembly: GCA_963930735.1. NCBI lineage: Eukaryota > Metazoa > Arthropoda > Insecta > Diptera > Asilidae > Dioctria > Dioctria linearis. The sequence continues at coordinate 149,595,846 of OZ005740.1, read as the reverse complement.
AAAACCTTCATAATCTGCCATCACCTAACTTAGCCCGGCTTGGTGAGACCTCTTCTTCAGGGTATAGGGCGTCCCCACGGTGAGCTAGGCAATGGTACCTAACGAAGGCTGCCAAGCACAGGCCGTGGTATTGTCTCCGATCCGGTGTCTTCCATGGAGGACCTCCACCGAACCTGACCTGTAACGGTCAGTCACCTTTCTTACGAATAAGTTATTACTCTTCAATCCTCCTTTTAAGGTGGATTTCCTTTAAGGCCTGTATGCAAATATGTATACCTACACCTGTCATACATAACGTTTTTTTTTCTTCTCCTGCCCAATTGGTACATAAATAAATCATATACCTATGGCATTCTCTCGAACGGTATTATGTTTTGAATCACAACTCCCGGAAAAAAAAATACAACAAGTCATTACAACATTCCGATAATCCCAAATGCACACTCATTGCTCCCACGTAACGAGGTACCCTTGCGGCATAGCCCAGCAACGCAAAAATTTGGTACGACTTTATCAATTTTTCTGTGTTCTGCAGAAAATTATGAAATTCGGTCGGGGGTAATGAACCGTGATCCTCTACGACGAAACAATAGGGGACAAAAGACTCCGAGTCGGCAACAAATTTTGTTCGAACAGCTGTACCGCTACGTGATGCTGACGAAAGTCATCACTCTAGGAATCCAAATCAGCTCTCGCCGGATTATAGAGAGTTACAGCCAAAAATCGTAGGAAAAATTTCGCAGTACAAGTGCTAGAGATTTTGTGTTTTTTGTGCAAAAGTGCAGCTAACAAACAATTTCCTATACGGTGCACAGTAGGAAGGTAAACCCCACAATAACTTTTTTTAGAAATTCGGAGGGATAGCGCACTTGGTGATCATTTGAGTGGATAAGATTGTTGATTGGATATCGCCTAAAGTGAAAGTTCTGTGTGACCAGCAATGGTAACGCGATGAATTTAATATTCACAATCTAACGTTGGTTCCCGAATATAATAACAATAGTTGCCTAGTGGATCTCTGTTCGAGCCCGACAATGATAATTAAGTGCACTGTCAGTCTAGGAAGATACGCAAAGGGACACAGAGAAGTGGGACCCACTTTTGCATTCAGTGATTCCAGTGATCAGGAGGCAGAAAAGCGGAAACCCTCAGCACAATTGAAAAACAATTTTTTTTTTCAAATTTAGCTCTTGGGGTGTTGTGCTTTGACCAGGAGCTGGTCTAGTAAGTAATTATATGTGAATTAGGTGGATGCTTGGTGAAACGGTTCTAAGTTTACGCTGAATTCTCCAAACACTGAAAATACTTGTGTTCAGATAGACATCTACGCGGGTTGTACCTGTTCGATTTGCTTCTCGGATCACTGGAATCGCTGAGTGAGGGAGGAGGGCTGTGTATATTGGAAGCTTGTTTTGATTATCACAAAGTAATTAAATGCATTGAAGTAAGCCCATGCTTATTTAGGGTTCTTCAGACGAAAGCTTTTACGTTCCGTGCGCTACATCAAACTTCGGATTCTGGTAACCTACGGGAGAAAAGGTGAGACGCATACTGGGATTATTGCAGTGCTCGTACAAGCTAACAAAATTCAAGGTGAGAACGGATAGTATAGTCCGCAAGCGCGCCGTAAATCATAAGTCATTTTATTTAAGGTGCAGTGCTCCCTTCTTCACTGGCGAAGGAACTTATTTCGACAAAAGTGCAGACTTCGTCGTATCGATTCTCCACCTGCACGTTGAAGCAATTCCACGTCAAATTAGCATCCAACTAGTCGGAAACATACCCATTTGCATTATCAGTACGAAAGCACAGCAAATTCCAGTATAGTTTCGGATTGAATTTCGAGTTTGGCATTCGGGCTAAAAGAGAAAAGAAACGTCATTGCTTGCAGCCTAATCGTTCCTTCCCGTGAATCATTCACGTGCGCTCCAGGAAAAAAAATTTAAAATACATAATACATACTAATTTTTACAGAAGGAAGGCATATATACATGCTTACATATATACATATATATATATATTTTTATATATAGAAGAAAAAAATATTGTGTTTACTTCCGATAGCAGAGTTTTCACAGTGACAGAAGATCTTCTTCACTAGAGGAAAAGGAGTAATTAAATTTCATGTTGTGTTAGTGTGCAACGCTAATATGGGTATTTAAAAGTACATATCGATATATATATATATATATATATATATATATATATATATACGCAAAATAAAAATATAAAAAATAAAATAAAAAAAAAACAAAAAAGAAATAAAATAAATAAATAAAGAAATAGATGGAAAAAAAATAAAAAGAGGTAGATAAAGAAATAGTCATTTGAAGGTCGTTACAATTATTTGTGAGCGCGGGTGAAAAGTTCCTGATCCAGAATTTAAGTTTTCAATTTTGGGTAATTTCCGTTTTCAAGTATTGAATTTTCTTTCCTTTTTATTGCCACCGGCCTGCATCTGAGCAACTTGGTTATTTTTAAGTAAGAAATTAATTTTCCTAGAATGTAAGATCCCGGCAGGCTTTTGTACTACAATTTAGTTGTAGGTGCTTATAGGGTATAAAATTAAGTTTGGATTTTGTTTAGATTAAAAGATGCAAATAGATAGCATGAATTCAGAGTAAGTAGCGTTTCAGTTGCTCACCCCCTCTCCTTTCGAAGATGCCGTAGCTCATCTAAAACTTGGCCCCAACCTAAAACATTGACCATCTTTTGGCGGTAAGACTGAGGCGTCCTATTGGTGTCCTTCCCCACCATTTTTCCGTGTTCCCCCCCCCCCCTTTCTCTTCCCCTTTTCTCCTATTTTGTGTTTTCGATATTTGGCATAGCAGTGGAAGTGTTGACGCACTGGGCAAGATCCCCGCCAGCCCTGAGCTTTAGTCGGGGATAGCCTATGCTGAGCCAAAGTGAAGTCACCAGCATCTTCTGGAATTATTTTTTTTTGATAGCAACCCAGACAGTCTTGAAGAATGGCATCTCGCCTAGTCAAGTACGCCAATTGGTCAGCTACATAGTGTAGACTTTTATTGCCGAAAGGATGCCCATTTGTCGAGTCGTATTTTGTTGACTTACATTACCAAAATTTTCACGCAGGAACACAAGCGCTATTGTCAATTCCGCGTCAACGTTTTTGGATAATAAATGGTCGAGATTAAGCCGGAAAAATCGTCAAAAATTATATTCATTGCTTCAGATTTCGTCCAAAGATGCTTCAGCAAATAATGGAAGACCTTCCAAAAGGACGCGTTTCTGAGTGTTTACCATTTACACACTGTGGTGTTGATTTTTGCGGTACATTTAAAACAAAGTAGAAGATTCGTGGAAAAAGACCTTGCAAATCCTACATTCCGGTATTTGTTTGTTTGTTTGTGTACACGAGCTGTTCATTTACAGGTGGTTTATGACTTAACAGCGGAAGGATTTCTTGGCGCCCTCAAAAGAGTTATTGGTCGTCGAAATCTCTGCCAGCATTTTTATTGCGACAACGCAGCAAAGTTCGTAGGAGTAAGAAACAATTAGCGGAACTACGAGAAGCGTTTTTAAAGCAGCAAGTAAAACAAATATCGTCGATTGGTGTACACGCAAGGGCATAGAATTCAATCACATACCACCCAGATCTCCACATTTTGGTGGTACTTTGGAAGCGGCTGTAAAGGTAGTTAAAGGTCACCTGTACAGGACTCTTCGGTCATCAGTGCTAACCTTTGAGGAGTTTACCACTCGCACCATCCAGATAGAGGCTATCCTCAATTCGAAGCCGATCACTGCTTTATCTAATGATCCAAATGACGATCAAGCGTTAACACCCGCACATTTTTTGAATCAGGCACCCTTAAATTACATATTTGAGCCAAATATTTCAAGTAAAATTCCTTCCTATCTACGCAGATGGAAAATCGTTACTTCTGTTCAGCAGCACTTCTGGCGGAGATGGTCGAGAGAGTATCTTGTGCAGCTTCAGAAAAGATACACACGGCGAAGTGCATCGGACAATATCAAGGTTGGTCCGTTAGTCTTCATCCACGAAGATAACTTACCTCCCCAAAAATGTTTACTGGGATGAGTAGTAGCAGCTATACCTGGTGCAGATGGACACGTTCGAGTGGCCGACGTTCGAACTCAAGGAAAGGTCAACTGAAGAGCAATTCACAAGTTGGCAACACTGCCTTTAGGGGAAGATGATTGAAACTTCTTCCACGCCGTTTCAAGGCCGGCGGCATGAGCAGTAGGGTTAGCTTTAAAATATATTAATATTATAGTCGTATATGAATTGAAATAAAATGAAATCTGTCATTATTGAATTTAATTTAATTTAAATTGTAGCAACTTTAAATAGGTACATTAATTTCAACTCAGACTGTAGCAGATCATTGCTTATGTGATGTGTCTATGTAGATGGAATTTTTCATGCAGTTGTATGTACAGAGCAAAAAGAATTGTGCTGAATTAGCAGCTTCAAGACAGGCAGGGTTTAAATCAGATAGAGTGGAGTTGTCGGGCAGGAAGTTTTAACAATAATTGTAGCAAGAAAAACAAAATAAAATTAATGACGTTTTCTTCTGATATTGCGAGTGTTTTATTTATTCAAGTAGCTTCATTTTTTTCCTCTCAAGTATGAAAAATAAGTCAAAAACTCTTGTCTTAACACCCACTATAAACCCCTTATAGAGCTTAAATGGAGGTATTCGTGATTCGTGACTTGATTAAATAAGTTTATATATATATATATATACAGGTTTTTATAAAAAGAGTAACACAGATATCCTGGTTATCTTAATACAACTTCTTATATAACCCAGGGTATTCTGGATTCATTTATTTTTGTCATAGCACTAGTTACAGTAATGATTCAGTTACATGTATTAACTTTGTTTATAATGGTGGTGGTAGCTTTCCAAATAGCAATATAATGCAAACGTTTACGACACCTATCATCACATAGAATTTCGATATTCTTTTAAATTGTATTTGTACTTAATGTCTTTACATCTTAGAATGAAATTTTTGGGCATATATGTGGTGAAACTCAGATGCAATTAAAACTTTACTTTACTTACACATACTTCTAAAAATTACAGACCGCTCTGAAGACAAGCAATGTTTATGAATTTTAATTAAATAGGTACCACAAAATTTAAAATTTTCACTTAGATGATTTTAATTCATAAAAGTGGCGTTACATAAAATAAAAATGCATATATATATATATATAAATTGATGTATTTTCTTCATATAAAAATAAAAATGGAAGCCGTATATCTCCAATTTAAAAAATTGGCTTAACAGAAATGTTCTTTTTTATCTGCTTTTTTCAACTCTACAAAAATGGCATCTTGTACTTAACTGAACAAATAACCATTATAAAATTCAAGTACTTTTATATAATTTTATTACGGCCGTATGATTTTGTGAATAGGTCCGTAACTTGGACTAGGAGTGCTTGCTGAAAGCGAAGATCACTAGCCCAACTTTTGCACTTCTTTGTTAATGAAAGAAAACTTTTACGTTGACTCTTACGTTATTTTTGCTGCCTTAATACACTTTAATTACTTTAATACACTTTACTTGGTTCTTGGTTACCTTTTTAACCTATAAGTTTGACTAGGTTGCCTCACCTCTGGTTGGGGTCAACCTGTTCAAGAAGTTTGAAAAACTGACGGCCTAGTACCCTCGAAGCATCGGCTTTTTATTTAGGAGATCTTCCTTATTTTCCTCCTAGATCAGCAAAATCGCAATCATCTTGTAGTGGGGTGTAAAAATTAAAGAATTGTATATAGGAATCTAAAAAATTGGATATAGGGAACGCCTTCCCAATATATTGGAAATAGCCAATATTGTCTATACAAACAATAGTGGGACATTTCGTCAGATCATTTCCCCTGCGTTAAAAGAAATTCTCTATAGCCATTGGTTCACTTCTAAGTACATAGGAAATAGCTAACAGAAAGAAGAGAAAAAAAAACACAACGTGCATTGCTCAATAACTGGGTCAACCTCCATGCACTTTACACATGGGATTTCTCAATTATGTACAAATGTAAACAAACAGTATGTACTATTAGTGGGGTAGGTCAGCGCCGTAGCTATGTTTAAATTTGGTCTCGTGCTGTGACGTTTGGATTCTTTGTCTTGAGTGCGGTGTATTGCCGCAAAAATGTTGAAACAGAAATAAATTACATTAATTGTCGGCTAGCTGAGAATGACAACAGAGAAAGTTGTTTTAAAAATAAGAATTGGTTAGCCGTATGAGAAATGTAATTTGATATGCACGGGTTTTTAGGTTTTTTATATGATGTCGAACCGACGCTTAAGTGAAAGCGTGAAATTGCTCTGCTATATTTAGCAGTGTATATTATTGTTATGCGTGCATACATGTACGGTACGGTGATATGTATGTATGTAAGTATGTTTGGGATATTATCATATTTGCTGATATGATATGATCTGATATGAATGGCGATTTGCATATTCACTGGGTAATGAAGGAATGAATTCATTGTGTAATGAAGTAATGAATGGCGCTTCATGACAAATTTTTGCTCTACTAACTGAACGACCGTTATAAATTTGTTAGGAATATTATATATTGTTACGCGCTACAAAGCGATACAAGCGATATCTGTTAGAAATGGAAACAACTATAGGAGAACGGAATATTAAGGAAGGATCTACGATAACTCGTAGAGTATAAATGCGGCGCTTCTCAATCCAGGAGGCGAGTCCTATTTTAGTCAGTGAATTGAACAAAGTAAACTATTGGAATTGCGATTATTAGAAGTACAGTACTAGCGATAAATATAAAGAGTTGATTTGATAATTGTTGGTAAATGTTATAAAACTAAACAGTTAAATTAAATAAAAGAAGAACTTGTTATTGACATTTGAAATATTGTATTTCAAATATCGAACTGGGGCCACGCTCGTAACAGCTGGTGTCAGAAGTGGGATAAATTCGCAAAAAAAGGGCGTCGCATTTGACTTTGAAATTCAAAGATAATTTTGTGAAATCGTGTGAATTATAAAAGACGCAAGAATGGGACGCAAACTAGACGAGCTTCGCATACATTAATTGAAAGTGGAGTTGGGAAGCGGTCATTGAAAACGACAAAAGAATTCTCTGCAAGCATGTTTAGAAGAACAAAAGAATTGTCTGGAAACCCCTTGGGATGAACAAAAGTGTTCTTTGCTGAATTGTCTAGAAACCTGTTTATAGGAACAGAAGAATTTTCTTAAAAATTCATTAGAGGAACAAAATGTGAAATTTGAAGGAATAATAATATATTTTTTTTATTTGTATATGATCGTTATTTGGTGGCTCTTTGGCTCCTTTTAAAATTCCTTAGAAATAGGCGGCAAAAGGCTCTACAAAGGGCAAAAAAGGCACTAGATAAACTAAAGTTATAAAAGTCAATAGGGACAAGTAAAACAATTAAAATAAAGAGTGACACAAAACTAAAACAAAATGACACAAAAAGTAAAACAAGTTCAAACAAAATTCTCAAAAGAGTCTAAAATCAGTCACAAGAATTTTGTAAAAGATCTAAATTATTACGAAAAATTTAAAACCATTTCCAATTTTTACAATTAGGTAAGTGGCAGTTCCAAGGAGTTCCAAATTTCCAAAATAAACTAATAAAAATTTTCCTAAACGAGCGAATTTAAACATAAAACTTTGTAATTTAGAATCGAGACCGAAACCGAGTTAGAAAAAAGAAAAATCGAATGAACGAAAAAATTTAGCCGGTACCGTTATAGGGTCCCGCGAGGGCAGCCTGTAGTATCGTAGACCTCTACAAACTGCCCTAATCTTCCCTCCAGCTTAGCATCTCTAACAGAGTGCTTGTTCTTCCTACAGCACGTGCACCGATTCCTAAGCGGGGAGAAGCCCCGCGGACTAGTGTTGCAAATGCTGTGGCCTGCTATCACCAGCAAAAGACAAGCGCTCCGTCCTGCAACGACGATAGTGGCTGCCATGTGCAGTTGAATGTGTCAGCGTTCGTTGCCAGATGTTCAAGACGTAAACGTCAATTCAACCTGTCAACGAAGTGGCGGTTAAGTGCGTGTGCGTGGTGTTGTGGGTCAGTGTTCTGATTCCCATCTTCGACTCTCATGTAGTACAAGTGAATTGTAGATTTGGCCAGTGTCAACACAAAGCTAATCAGACAACCACCCGACTACAAACCTTTGTCCCCCATAGAAACGATGTTCTAGTAATCCTGAAATTCGGGTGGATCAACTGACACATATCGCGCACGATTTCCATTAGATCTTGCAAAGCTGGGCAAGTAAAGAACCTGTGAAACAGGGTGCCTTCACCACCACAAACTGTGCAAATCCTCTGAATATCAATATGTGACAAATGATTAGGATGCATAAGACTGTGATGCAGCAATTTGAATGCTACATCAGCATCTTTGTAACTAGAAGGATAACTGTAGACTACTCTGCAAGTTATCCCTCCCATCACGCCCATATTCACCCCGAGGTGTGTTCGCCATCTGTTGTATCCTGTTTACTCCGGAGGTCTTATGGACATAAGCACGTCACGGAGCACACGTGTTGTAAGTGTGCTAAAAGGTGTGTGTGTGGTGGTCTGTTCAGAACGAAAGCATCTTCCAACTTAGTGCCACGGTCACTGGTCCCAAGTTGGCGAAATCTCTCCCGCGCAGAAACAGGCAAGTCGTGTAGTTGTGCAGTGTTAGTGTTTATTCGACAGTTTCCATAGATATCAATAATGTCTCCGAGAACCGTCAGTGTATGCATGTCAGCTTCAAAACCCCGAGCACTACTGAACACTGAAACTATTAATTCAGGATTAAAGCTGATTGGAATCGGCACGAATTGCGTGTACCGTAGAGCATTCCACTTCAGGAGAAATGCTGGCCTGATTCTGCCCCAGGTCTGACTCGTTGAGATTAGATCCTGTGGCTAGCCACGAGGATAAGGTGGTCGAACAGAGAGTAGATATTAATACTCCCCTATGCAGATCCCTCCCAGTACATTCACCCACAGTTGAGAAATCAAGCTGTCTCTCTGGCAAAACACTCTTTGGAATGCACGCACTTGGAGACACCTTGATTTCACAACCAAGTTTGTGAGACCTAATCCACCTATCTTGACTGGCAGACAGAGCGTGCTTTCAGCAACCCATCGCCTTCCGCACCAAAATGGCGTCTATCGCTTTTGCTTGAAGAAGACCTACGAAGCCCTCATCAAACGTCTCAGACTATAGCAGAAGAACGATGGACGAGGTAATCAAATAGTTTATCACGACTGACCTATCTATTAAGGATAATGGAAACAGTCGACTACGCAATGAGTTTACAGCTCTAAAGAGTTTCTCAAGACCGATGCGGCTATTATTTGATTTACTCTCGCGTCGGATATACACACCTAAATACTTCAGGCAAGTATTAGTCCATTGGATGTTCAGTGGAGTATCTGTACGATCTCTCCACCTTCCACACCACATGCTTTGACTCTTACTAAGGTTGATTTTAGCGCCCGCTATACGTTCGAACTGTTGGAAAACAGCACGAGCGACCGAAAAAGCTTCATCTTCTGTCACGACAATATACAGATCATCCGCATACGCCAACATAAGAGGCCTCACACTGGTATTTGGCAGATGAACCGCATACTGTCCGAGCATTCGACGAAGATTCACCAGTAGCGGCTCCAATGAAAGATCATAAAGCATACCAGACAATGGACATCCCTGTCTGATACCTCGATGAAACGAGATAGGAGCCAGAACTAGTCCTTGGTGCTTAATCAAAATCGCTGAATCTCTATACAGTTTACCGACGATATCGAGCCGCCTGGGCGGAAACCCAAATGCCTCGAGAGCAGTCAAGAGATACTCGTGGGATACACTATCAAAAGCCTTTTGCAGGTCAAGTGAAATCATGGCCATCTGTGTAGCTGTCTGTTCATGGTAGGCAAACAAATGCTTGGCTACTGCGATTTTGTCGTAGATACTACGAACAGGTACACAATAGGACTATTCCGGATGTATTACCGAAGCAATCACTGAGCGGAATATCATCCCTAATGCTTTGCAGACGATTTTGTAGTCTACATTGCATAGGGTTACTGGCCCCCAGTTCCACATCCTCTGCAAATCTCCCTTCTTTGGAATCAAGCGCATAACAGATCTCCTCCAACTAGAAGGAAAGTCTGAATGTGTCTCAACCGCCGAATTGAAGACTTCCAAAAGGTCAGGAATTAATAAATCCCTGAAACGCATTAAGAATTCTGGAGTCAAGCCGTCATAACCAGGTGAAGTGTGTCGTCTTAGATCCTTTGTTGCAGCAATCATATCCTCCAATGTGATTACTGTATCCACGAGCTCCTTACTGTCTTCAGAGAAACTGGGAATATTCTCAAGAAATTCATGAGTGGTCGAGGATTTTGTCGACGTCGATTCTGAGTAGAGACTGCTGTAGTAGTCTCGAATATATTCTCATAGCTGTTGTCCGTTGAGGACTTGTCCATATTCATCAATTATCGATTCGACCTCACAAGAAGCAGTACGACGTCTAGTCGCCTGAAAGAAGTACTCGCTTGGAGAATCGCCTTCTCTCAGCCAGCGTGATTGGTCGCGCAGCACATACTGTTGCCAAGCGTTCCTTTATTCCATTGAAATAAAGAATCAACCCCGGCTGAGTTGGGAGAAGAGCTGCCACCCGAAAGACCTCGGCCGACAAGCTAGAAGCTTGATAGCCACTTCGATTGACACTCGTCTCGATAAAGGACCAAATCTGGAGATTTCCAACATCCCACCATTGACTACGAAAAGGAAAGTCAACTTTCCTCTCTTGCCAATCGTGCCAGAATTCAGTGAACTCATTGATGAACTGCTCGGAATTCAACAAATATTTGTTGAATATCCAGTATGCAGTTCTTCTTTCAACTAGAGTGCTGGTCGCCACTACAAGAAGATGATCACTAATCGAACTCAGTTCATGAGTGACACCAACGAAATGTTCTAGTATTCCAGGAGAGACGTAAAGTCTATCAATTCTGCAGCCTGCGAGACTTCCATGGATATTTCGAGAGACCCTCGTGTATGATCTAGTCGTAGGATGTATCCAACGATAGATATCCACGAGTCTGAAATCACCGACAAAATTCCTCAATCGAGTTGCATTGACAGAGTTGAACTCAACTCCAGATTGCCGATCCAATGAGGGATTCAGAGTGCAGTTGAAATCACCCCCGAGGACAGTTTCGCCGCTAAAATTCACCAGACAGGACTGAACACTTTCAAGAACTTGTCTTGTAATGTCCTGGACATGAGGAAGGTACACGTTTACTACCTTGTTATTTTTGTCTTGAATGACAAAGTCCAAGGAAGAAGCGAAGCCTGGGAAGATATCTGTGTAGACAGGAGACGATAGTGTAAATTTGTTGGATACAATGATTGCCACCCCTGAGCCTCGGCGAGGTAAACATTGCATAGCCAGTGTGTAGATAATCATAGCTCTCAGGTTGTCTCCTGTAGAAGCGCGATGTCTATCTCGAACATTTTGACATGCTCGATAGTGCTGTGTAACCTTGTATGTGCACTTAAAACCCCCGTGTTACTAGAGCCTATCTTACACATTCAAAGAGATAAGAAGCTCAAACGATGATGCTACGACGTCTACGGACGAGGAGAATCGGCCAAGCCATACTCCTGAATCAGCTCCTCCACCCTCCTATGGAGACGGTCCAAGCGAGCTACATCGTTGTACTTCCCCCTTTTCTTCGACTCCTGTTGTAGGGGTAGGAGCTGAGGAAGTAACAACTCTGGCCTCTCCAGCTCCCGTACAAGAATACTCCTGATTTTACCTGAATTCTTCTTCTACTGGAGCTTGCCAAGAATGCGAATTTTCTCTCTAGGAAGGGTTTCCATCCCCTTCGAGACCTCAAATTGGCTACCAGTCGAAATGGCGCTACCACACGACTCGTAGCCACTGAAGCTCGAGAGACCAGTTTCATCCAGCCCGGTCATATCACAGTCCGAAAGCTGTTCGAGAGATGCTTCGGCCTCTCTCACAACTACTTTCGAACCGCGAGCTCCACTGTCGTCCTCCTCCGAGTGGGGCCGTTTTGGAGCGACTGGCTTTGCTGGCTCTGGAGGAAGCAGCATCGCCCGGTCCACCTTTGTCCTCCTCCTCGTCGTTTTTTCTTGCCTAAATGGCTACTCGACTCCTCGTCAGATGTAGCCGTGTTTTCACGTGCCGACGTGGCGCCGTTTACAGCCATAATTATTTTTTCCTCTAGGACAACCTCAGGCACCTTAACCACTTGCTGCTCCGAAAAAGCAGGTTGAGTGCCGGCCAAAGGCTCCTTCTCCAGATCCACTACTGTAGTAGTGGCTTCCTTCGACAGAACCCTCGGTTCAGCCTTCTTCCCGGTTCTCCTGGGGCAGTCAGCTATAAAATGCCCTACCTAATGGCAAGCATGGCATTTTGTTTCGGTGCTCGCGTCTATCCAGTGCCTCGAGTCGGATATGCTCAAGTAGAAGCCTCTTGGAAGCGTACGTCCCTTATTTAAGGTAATGGACGCCTCCCGGCTGGTACCGAAGATACCCCGACCGAGACCCTCGTCCCCAATTTTAATTGGAATGGCGCGAACGCCGCCATGAACCTTCCCAAATCTCCCTAAGAAATCTGGGAGGTCTTCATGACTGGCGCGCATAGGGACCCGTGAAAACACGACCTTCGTGGGCTTTCCCTGTGTGGAAACGGCACAAGGTGTTTACCATCCACCTCGATGTCAGCAAGCATAAGCTTGGTAGCACTATCGATGGTCATGGTGTATTTGGCGTAATGGTGTATACCTGTTAGGGAGTACCTGAAAATACACGCCTGAAAATACACGCCTTAAATTACACGCCTGCCCCACTATTGCGGCTGCTCGTGAGAACTAGTATTGATGACTTTAATGATTTTCTTGTCCAGGACCCAGTGTACGACAAATGGTTGATACGACCTGCAGTCCTTTCGGAAAGCGTATATCATGTCAATCCTGTTAAGGGATACGGCGAATTGCCAGCAGACCTTTCTGAAAGCACGGGTTCTTCTCAGTGATTGGGAAAAGGGGGAGCCGTCTTTCTTCTTAGTCGTTCTTCTCAGTGATTGGGGAATGGGGGAGCCGTCTTTCTTCTTAGTCTGTTATCGCTAGTAATAATATTAGACAAATTGATTTATTATTTGTATTATTTGTATTTCCTTTCTTTTTTTCTCTTTCAAACAATTAAAAATCACAATTTTCCAAAACTTATTATTAAGATCTCTTTATAATTAAAACTCCTGTCAACAACTGACTATTTTATTTTCTTTGTTTTTGATTTCTCAAATGATCGCCTACTTAAAAAGATACCTCGAGAAATCACGGAGTAAATTCGAAAATTATTCGGCCCTAAACACCTACAAATGTTTTAGGTCGATTCGGAACCGAGGTGTCGATCACATCCGACAGAACGAGATAGTAGGTCGGCTGTAATGGTGAACATCGCCACAGTGTACACCTCAACCATTCCCCCAGATATTACTCCCATGGAGAATAGCTCCTCACGAGAGATGACCTGGAAGATCGCTTTCAGGTAAGCGCTCTGAGGACATCTATTGATGTGCTGGAGCTGCATACCGTAGCTCTCATCCTGCCATCTCCCGTCGAAAAAAGCCTGCAGACCTGCACCGGTCTTAGGCCGAGGCTTACCTGCGTCCAATGAGGCTGGACGAGGAGTGATGCCCTTACCTAAAATTTCTAAGGCTGACTCTTTAGTGGAACTGCCACTTATTTGCTGTGCATAAGAGATTCCTGCAACTAACGCCTGGGATCGTGGTGCTGCTGCAGGCCTTGTTTCTGGTGCTGGTGGCTTCTGCTTTGAGGCATTTTCCTTCGCTGCAGAAAGCGGTGGCCTCATAACACATAGGTTGGCTTTTACGCTGAATCCGAAGCCGTTTTAACAACTTCTGTCAAGCTTGGCTTTTGCCCTTGGCTGGATGTAGTTGCTGTTTTCATTGCAAGTACTGCTGCTTTTGCATCCGTGTTCGGAGCTGATGCTCCTGGTACTTCTGGGACAGCGGCACCTGTACTTCCTGCAGTCTTCTCCAATGGAGTTGACTGTAGTTTTTTAGCCTCTTCAGTAGGGCCCTTGGTGGCCTTTTCTGTGGGCCCTTGGTGAAGTTTTTCGGAAGAAGAAGAGCCTTCGTATTCTTCTTCCTCCGTCCTCTTGATTTGAGGGGATCATTATTCCCCCAGAATCACTGGTGCTAATTTTGAGCGCGGTCGAGATGTTTTAATTCTTCTTATTTTATTTCGAATAGTTTATAATTAGTAATAAACTAAATTTTTATTTATTTTTAAGTTTTACTTTTATTTATTATTCTGCACTTTTCTTACTTTTTGAAATTTTGAAACTATTAATTTTTTACGGTTGCTATGTTGTCAATTGCAATTGAAAGGATATCGCTCCCACGTTCCGAAGGAGGTAGAGGCATTATTGACATTACTCGATTACATAACAAGCAGATCATTAAAATCAGGCAATACGTTATAAAGAAAGCAGAGGTCTCTGATTTGCACCTAAAAATAACCAACAGTGACGAGACCTACACCCCACTCGAGCTGGTTAACCGAGATAGAAACGTAGAAATGACAACACTTCAGCAAAAAATAGATAGATGGCGCGAAAAGCCCCGACACGGCCAGTATCCTGGAGAAATGAGCTCACAACATGTCGACAAAAAGCGTCGTTCATACAATACATACAACGCAAAAATATCGAGATATGTCCCATTAGCACAAGAAATCAAAACCCAATGAAAATAAAAAAGGTCCAGATCACCCCCATATTATCATATCAACAACAGCAATATTGCCAACAACAACAATAAATGGATTGAAACAATTGGGTCTACCCAACAACCTTATCAATCGGATGCAGCTCTCAGTAGTACTCAGCTCATGCAACACAGTTGGGAAATTTATGAACAGGGACGCCGAAACCTAAAGCACAATTCCATAGATCTTTGGCAAGAATGCTCGACTATAGGAATCAGGGGAAAAATACACAAAAAATATTAATAATTT
Organism: Dioctria linearis; assembly: GCA_963930735.1. NCBI lineage: Eukaryota > Metazoa > Arthropoda > Insecta > Diptera > Asilidae > Dioctria > Dioctria linearis. The sequence goes on along the minus strand of OZ005740.1, from coordinate 149,580,759 downwards.
TATTTTGGAAAAAAATGTACACAAGATTACATATCTTTTGGCTGTACTTAACTAGAACGGTGCTAGTGTATTATATAAATTATTATAGAAAGCAGTTCAACAACAATGGAGAAAGAAAAAAAATATATATATATAAAAAAAAGGATTAAACTATAAAATAGAAAGTAAACTATAAAAAGCAAACATACTATAAGAAAGAAATAATAAGAAAACTATATTAAACCAATTCAGCAAATATTTCCTAGCTTATCTACATCAACATAACAACTAAAACTGAGAAAATTCAATATATACAATAATTAATGTCTGATTAATTAAGTAAAAGTAAAAGAAAAGAAAAAAAGAAAAGAAAAGAAAAAACATTCTTATTTCCGCTGTGTAGAGAATATTTAATGAATTATTAAGTCTCTATTCATAATATGTGAGCCCTAATGAGTTTTTTAAAAGGTTTGATGGCGCCAACACACTGAGTGCTAGATGGAAGGGAATTCCACAATCGCGCGACCTGGACCGGAAAAGAACCCTCCATTATAAGTCTCCCAAATCTTGGAATTGTAATATTTAGATTGCGTGGAGATATCGACGTTCGGAAAATCTCTCGAAGGTATTCTGGTTTGCCATTGTGAAGTAAGTTGTATAAGAAAAACAGAGCTCTATGCTTTAGATATGTGGATAGAGAGCACCCAAGGAGCAGATTTTTATAGGCTTAGATATGATCATACCTTCTGAGACCAAAAATAAAACGGATGCAATCATTAAATGCAACTTCGACTCTTCGGAGACAGCTGCTATCCAATTTAGGATATATCATACTTCCAAAAGTAAAGTGGGGTTAAATTAACGCTTTAACTAGTTTCATTCTGATGTTTTTAGATAAAATTTTTGCGCAAAGCCACAATCTTCTCAACCCAGCATATGTTTTACGAATAATCGAGCTTACATGATCGCAGCAACTCATGTCCTGATTCAGAACAATACCCAGATTTACCGCTTTTCTTAAATAAGGAATAGCGACATCGTTTAAAAAACACTGGAGATATATCATCTATATCATAGATACCACAATAAACGCGACAGATTTTGATTTTTGAGCGTTGAGCAACAGCCCATTACGAGATAACCATTCGGCAATTCTGAGGATATCGCGATGGATACGCTCAATACAATCCTCTGAGCGTCCCATAGATCTGCTAAGGTACACTTGCACATAATCCGCGTATATGTGTACAGTAACATCATGTACTACCGTGGGAAGTTCGTTAATGTAGAGACTGAACAATAATGGTCCGAGAGCCGGGCCTTGGGGCACACCACGTAGAGTGGGTAGCAAACTCGATACCATGTGCCCAGCTCTGACATACTGATAGCGGTCATGGATAAACTTATTAACCAATGATATTGCAGCTGTACTGAAATTGAACTCTCGAGTTAGTTTGGACAGAAGAAACTTGTGGTCAACACAGTCAAAAGCCTTCGAAAAGTCTAGTAATACTAGAGTTGTGAAACTGGCCTCATCAAGCGCAGCTCTAATATCAGTGGATACTTGCAGTACCGCAGTCTCACAGCTATGATAAGAACGGAATCCTGATTGGCATGGCGATAATAGTCGATTATACTCGACATAATCAACCATTTGCAGGTACATGAGCTTTTCCAACAATTTAGCTAGAAAGCATAAGACACTGAGAGGGCGATAATCACTTGGAATTTTTGGAGACGACGTTTTCGGTAGTGGCAAGACCGAGGCAATCCGCCAACTTCAGGGAAAAAAGAAGTAATTAGACTCGTATTCATTATATGCAAGATGTATTTTGTTATATAGGGAAGCAGCAGCTTACTAAAGCGGGGATGTAGATTATCCGGGCCAATTGCTTCAGATTTTATGGAGAAAATAGCAGAAACAAGTTCATCAGGGAAAACAGCACGAAAGGAGAAGTCACCAAAATCCGATGCGACTGGAGGCAAAGCCACAGTATTACTGCTTCTGCTGGACTGACCAAGTAGTGCTTCAGTTGAGGGATTGTTGAGCGCAGTGAAAAAGTAATTGAGGCTTTGGGGGTTATGGTCACATTTTATCTTCCCCGTAAACACCGACCTTCCTCAAATTTCTCCATAGGGTTTTAGTAGGGAGATTAGGATTAAGCCTTGAGCTGTGATAAACATACTTAGCTCTTCTGATTGCTGCAGTTGTCTTGTTACGTGCAACACGATAAGCTAATAAAGCTGCATCTGTTTTAAGCCGCCTATATCTGTGGTATAAGTATTCATGCTCTGCTATGAGAACTTTATAGTCTCTATTATACCATGGGCAACCAGGGGATCGCCTACGCTGTGTTTTAAGAGGGAGATATTTATCAAATAAGTATTTGTCTAGAGTTGTGAGATTTTCTACTTGAGAATCTACAGATATAGAGTCCGTTATGGAGCTCCAAGTTAAATAAACACATTCTTCAGTAAGGGCTTCTTCATTTATGTTATTATAATCATAATAAGAATAGCTGATATTGGAATTACCAGGGAATATATCAAGGTCATAGCTGAGAAAGTGGATGTCATGGCCCATTGTACTAGTAGGACTGCTTTGGTTGTGCAGTAGTACTTTTGACAGATCTAACGTCATCATTAGATCAAGCAACGAAAGATTGTTCGTGTTAAAATAGGTGGGGCAAGAGTTGATCACATAGAGACAACAGATTGCATAGAAAACAAAAACTGGTTGCTTAAATGGTTACAGCGGAGGATATTTACATTAAAATCGCCACCTATTATGACGTGACGTTAGAATAACGGTGGGTAATATCTGATATGAAATTTTCAAATTCAATCACACTGTCAGGGTTGAAAATGTCAGGCGGGCAGTAAACGGCTGACAGCACACAGTTTTGGCTTAGAGTTGCAACCTCTATGCATAAGAATTCTATTCCAGGATTCCCCGAGCTAAAAATTTGTCTACACTTAAAAAATCCCTTACATAAATTGCCATACCTCCCCCGATTCTGTTTCGCTAATTAAAATTGCATGGATATCTGAACTAGGGAAAATCTCAGAGAGCTCATCAATCTTATTTCTGATGCTTCGTGCATTGAGCGTACAAACCTTCAAACCACCTGATTGTTTACACAAGGTATTCAGCAGTGTTCTCGCCCTGTCCATACCCGAAAAACTACTCACATCCATACTCACGAGGGCCACCATAAATGCAATTTTTTACACCAACTAAACTCATTTTTATCACACATAAACAAGACGAGATAATTGCAGAACTAATGAAAATAAATGACTTACTTTACTATGAAGAATGAACGTAATATTAATTAATAGCTGAACTAACAAAAACATGAAACTTACTTTACTACTAAACAATGAATTTCTATCAGCTCCAATGATGGCCTATTAGATTAGCTTCAGTTCAATGGACGATATGGAGCAACGTCATGAAGCTGCTGTATACTGGTGATTCTAATTAAGTTCTCCTCTGCTCTGACCCTAATGCAAATGTACCCATTCCTAGTGAGAGCAATATGGATCTTTCCCATTTTTCGGAGTTTGAGCGCTTCCCGAAGAAGAGAATTATTGTGCGGTGTTAAGCTCTCATTCATATAAACTGGGCTAGGTGAAGAGAATCTCTCCAGTTGTAAAAGTTTCAGGCCCGCACATCTCCGAAAAGCAGACAGAAACTATTGCTGCTCTGTCCAACAAGAGAATCGTACAACTATTGGGACATTCTGATGCGGTGACGTAACTCTGACCCAAAAAGCATGTACATACTGCGACATAGGATGCTTAATGACCATTGCGATGTTCGTGATGACGTCTGCTAAATTCTCATCAGGCGCGATTGGAATGCCACGTATAATAATATCGCTCAGTCTTTGCACGCGGATATAATCATCTATAAGTGAAAGCGCACTAGTATGACTGTCCTTCAGTTCCTCAATGATGCTTTCACATTTTGTTAGCCGATTTTCGAGTGCCACTATTTTGGTATCAATTCTGTCCAAGATGCGATTCTCGAGCTGTTTGAAGAGGTCATTAAACCTTCTCAGTAGACGAGACTCCAGCTGTTCGATGAGTCTGTCGATGGATGACATTTCAGGCGAAGAATCAGAGATATTTTCTCCCTGTAGCTTAACAGCACTGCGTGTCGTAACAACATTGTTCTCAGAGTTATTACGATGCTTTTCCCCCTATTGCCCCTTAGCAGATGATTTGTTAGTAGACATTTCAGTTTAAGAGAGTTAGAACCGAAAGAAAAAGAAAAGAGAATCACTGCAAGCAACTGTACTTTTAATTTGTACAAAGAATTATTTAAGAATTATTAGTTTGATTCTATATAGATTAAACTTATGAGTTAAGTCACTGATCTTTAACGAAATCGTGTTGCAAACACTATGCTTTAATCAATTCTTTCCGTAGCAGGATGAAGAAATCAAATCAGAGTACTGAAAACAAGCAAAACACGGAGCCGATTAAAAACACGCCTACTCACAAGGGATCATACTACAGAAACGAATCCAGCAGGAAGTTCTGGAAGTTCAACAACAAGTGTCGGAAGTACAACAAAATGTTACGGAGAAGCTTGACAACATTAAAGCAGACTTGGAGAGGATGAAGCATCGACAACCTCGGCACGAAGGAACTGAAATATCCGGTACAGGCAGAATGAAACCTTCCATATTTGATGGACAAAATTCGTGGCATATTTTCAAGAGACCAGCTTCCGAAGTAAATTGTTGGAATGATGCAGACAAAGCTACAGCTCTGGTATTAGTTCTTTGAGATCCCGCGTCAGAGCTATTACAAACTATATCGATTGAAAGGCAACGTGATTACACTTCATTAGTACAGGCGATAGAATTACGTTATGGAGATGAGCATATGCAGCAAGAATATCGCCTACAGTAACGCAACAGGATTCAGACGCATGGCGAATCACAACAACAACTGCAGGCTGATGTGGAAAGATTAGCTTATCTTTCGTACCCTAGCGTCAATGCAGAATTCCTTAATGAAGTGGCCACAGAAGCATTTGTGCACACTATTGCAGATCAAAATTTAGGAACAGGTCCAGATTGCGAAACGGCACCAAATTTCCTTAAACTTTGCACACTAGTTCCTTTTTACTCACAAATCACAAATTTGAAAACAAAATTTCACAGAAAGTTATAGTTTCAGAGATAATCGACTTTAAAGTTCCCGTAATTTGTACTGCAATTCACAACTATTTTACTCTTCTTCTTCTTTTAGGTAGCAGCAAGAAAGCAATTCAACTTTCTAGTGCGTGTACACATACTCTTCTTCTTCTTTTATGTAGAAACAAGAAGCCAATACATACCTTCCGAACATTCGGGTTACCAGCATTGCGTTTTTTTATTCATTACAAATATTCAATTGATGTAAAATAAGCAGCAATTAGGTAGAATGGAATAGAAAAGCATTTATTAAAGAAACACACACACATGCATGTACACACACGCACACACACACACACAGCCAGTTTCTGGTTAGGAAATCATTTCCTTACAAGCCGTCGTCGGAAATACATGGGATGTTTTCTACAATCTGGAAATTGCAAGGGAAGTTGCTTTTTAGCATGAAGTTTCCTTGGCAACTTCCTAAGGTTTTTCAGGTACCTAAGGGGCTTTGAAGCGTTAATTTCCTTTTTGGATTTATTAGCTCGCGAGATTTGATGGTTTTTTTCTTAATTATACTGATTTCAGCGCCGGTGTCCACTAATTTTTGGGCCTGACCATTTAGACCTATGTCTAGAGGAAGTCTGGCGGTAGGTGCACTGAAGTCGCGCGGCTGAGAAGACCCTTGTTTGTTACTGGTAGGGTTTATAGTCTAGCCGGGGAGTTTTGGGTCGACCCTTTGTCGTTTCCCTGCTTTCTATCCCCCATTTTTCTTGGTCGACATTCGTCGATCTTGTATCCGCGGTGCCCACAAAAATCACATTTTTGTCTCATATTAAAGACTCTGGGGCCTTTGGTATTGTTCGTGTCGGTCCATGGCAGACTATTAGGCGGTCCTCGTGTAAAACGAGCTGCAGACTGTGCTTGATTGTTTCAACACTCGCGAATGTCATGCCCGTAATTTCTGCCGTTACCACAGGAGGGGGTATTCTTGCGTTTTAGACACTCCGTGTAGGTGTATCCCTGTTTCTGGCAGAAGTTACAGATGATGTTTTGTACTAAATTTTTTGAATCCGGTTGTCTAGAATCCCTTCGTGGAAATGGCGGGCGTAGCGGTTGAGCATGTACATAAGGAGGATTATTAAACTGTCGGGGCTTTTGTGCTCCTGGTGATGCATAAATGGGTGGCTGTGGTGCCTGATTTTAAGGAGTTCGGCTAAGCGCTCGAACTCTATGACTTGGATCTATTGGTGCTGTTGGATATGGCTGTTGCGTTAGTGGCGTTTTGACGAAAACTGTGCCTGCTTGCAGCTTTTCCAGGTCCAAGGCCTTTTGTATCAGCTGCTCTAGATCGTTTTCTACCAAAGTGAGAAGGTACTGACATAGGTGGTATTGTGAATGCAGTGAGAGTATCCAACGGGTTTTGCCTCATTGTGATCAGTTTGTTGACTAATTCTTGGTACGATTCTCGTGGTAGGTAGGTTCTGTTCAGACGTTCCTCCACCTCACTAAAAGTAATTGGAACGTCCTCACTTTAACAGTGTATGGCCTGTTTGCAACAGCCAATAAATGTTTGCAGGTCACTACCTAACTGTGGAGCATTTTCACCCGAAAACAGAGGAACAAGTTGTACCGTCAGCTTGGTCACCTTTGCATAATCTACCATTTTGAATAACTTTTTATTTGTGGGCTTGAAAGGTAGTCTGCTTGTGCATTTTCGGGTTTCAGGGCTGATTTCTGGACTTGATTCCAGGAAGCATACTTCGAGCCAGTCGCAAAGGAGGTTTTCGGCCGTAGTCTCGTCAGAGGGATCACTACCTATGTCACTAACACTAGTATCACTTTCAGCACTTACATCTACACTGGCTGAGCTCTTACCTAAATTGAGCGAGCGCGAAAATCGGGCAAATTCGATAAGGTCCTGCTTGAATTTTTCTGTCTCTCTTTTAAACTTTTCTATTTGTGTTAGCCTCTGCTCTCTGCTTTGGCTTAATCTATGGTCAAGAACGTCGCAGTGCGTGACAGTGAGCTTATCGGATTCCCGCCCTTTCTCTAATAACTTATCTAAAAAACTTTCTAAATTTACATTGCTCTTAACTATTGGGCCACTTAGAACAGTGCCGCTTCGAAGGCAAACTCCTGTTGTTTCCTGCGATGGATGTGGAGTCTGGCGATCGTGGCTACCCGATTGCTTTGGGTTGTCTTCTGCGGCGTTGTTTTTACTTTCCCGGAGGTGCTGCGAATTGTCACCTGGGGATTGCTCCGCGTAGGCTGAAGGTATATAGTTTTTCTCTTCCATGTACCTCCCACGTTGTCCAAAGGGGGCTTCTGGAATATTTTTTGCTTCTAGGGGGGCCCTGCCGTCTTAATTCCCTTGGCTGAGATTATAAGGGGGCTTTTGCCGACTTCGAGATCCCTTGCAATCCTGGAATGAAGTGTTAGGTTTTCGGTGCTTCCGTTTGTTGCCGGGGGGCCCTAGACCTACTTATTTTCACCTGGATATGGCTGAAAGGGGGGCTTGAAGCCTTCCTCGAAATCCCCTTCAACCAAGGAACGATGGCATCTTCCTTCTGGAGCTGGGTTTTAATGGGTGTCTCCACTGTCCTCCTCTTGAGAAGGGCTCGCCTGGAGCAGAGGCGCCTATCGACGTTACCTACCCCAAGCGTTGGGGGTGACGTGGCCTTATAGGTTGGCTTAGTCAAAAGTACCCCTTAGTTTCGTGTAATACCAATGCTTTTCAAGCGTTTACGATCGTCTAACTTGACCATGCTTCCTTGATCCTACCGACTGCGCCAATTTTGTTATATATATATATATATTTGTTAGGCTTCTAAACTTACTTTTGTCTTAGGTCCTCGGTTGTGTTGTTGCTAATTCAATTTGCCCTTTTGTCATTAAACACTTATTGCTTTTTTTTCAAATTAATTGAATAACATCGTGGTTCCTTCCTTGAAATAGCACAAACCAGATTTCCTTATCTTTTTTTTCTTACTTCGAACTAACTTAATTAATTTTTAACCGCAAAACGATTTTATAAGATTATGATTAATCTCACATAACTTCGTTGTTCTTTCATTGAAATAACACATACTAAATTTCTTTATTTTTTCTTGATTCGAACTAACTTAATCAATTTTTAACCGCAAAACGATTTTATAGGATTATGATTAATCTCACATAACTTTGTGGTTTTTTGCTTGAAATAACAGAAATTAGATTTCCTCATTTTTTCCTTAATTCGACTTAATTAATTTTTAGCCCGTAAAACAATTTTATAACTCTTCTCGACTATTGAAAAACCAAAAACCAACTCAACTTTTGATCACCTTCATCGTGATCAAGAGCCGTTGTTCGGGGTAGGAAATGCTTAATTACATTTTCTTACCCTGAGAAAATTTTACGATTAATTCTGGACTTGTTCAATCTTGTCCAGAATTATTCGCGTTAGACGGTGGCATCAAAAAATGTAACCTTACACTTTGAACCACATCAGCCACCGCACGTCGCTTGAATTTGCGGCGCGCATATACATGCAATGTATTTATGCGGCGCCAATTTCTTATCGTGGGAGCTTTTGTCGTAATATATAAGTACTTAAGTATATACATAGTGTATTCTTCGCGGCAAATCGTACTGAATGTACGATTTGCCTTTTGATTTATTTCTTAATTTTATTATTTCCACTGAAAAATTTTGGTGAAGACAGAACTGTTCGTGGTAATGGCTTCTGTTAAAACGACTTGTTTGAAAGCTGACACTTTTGTTTTTCCCAAGTCGTTTTATGGGAAAAATTTTACAAGTTGTGTGGAATGTGAAGAAAATTGCTGATGTAATTTTCTTCACACTTTTGGGTAATAAGCTAATCATGTTTTGTGTATGATTAGTTTATTAAAATTTTATGATTTATGATTTCCTTTCTTTATTTTTTTTTTAAATACCCAATTTTAGGCTTTTCAGGTTTATAGAGTTATCAGATTACATGAGATTATTCTAATTTCTATTAATTTCTTTTAATTCAGGTTTATATGCATATCTTTACATATATGTACATACATCTATATCCTAATCTAGGTTTTATATATATAACATACAAACCAACTTCTACCCCCAAAAGTGTGTTTTTGCATGTTTTCCGAACGCTCAACATGATTTCTAGTCTCTCCACGAAAAGCTTCCTCCTTGGATCCACATCTTTGGCATAATTTTCTATTCTCCTCTTCTTGTGATTCCACTCGTTGGCGTTTTCTGGAGTCTCTTTGGAGGTGTCCGGGTCTATTACAATTCCAGCATCGAAAAATACCACGTGAAGGAGTGGTCTCTAATGACTGCATTCTGTTGCAAGTACATTCCTCCACCGAAATTCCTCTCACTCGTACTGCACTCCGAGAAGCTTGTTTAGCAGATTCGTATGCTAATACATAGGCTAGCGCTTTCTGCTGTTGACTTCTTTCCAGCTAGCCTCACTGCTTGTTTTAAATTTTGAAATAAAACCAGATTGCGAAACGGCACCGAATTTCTTTAAACTTTGCACACTAGTTCTTTTTACTTACAAATCACACATATGAAAACAAAATTTGTTATGGAACTATTGTTTGAGTGACGGGCTTGGACGTGAAGTGCGGACTGCCAGCCTGAGGTGACAGATCACTCCGTGCAAGCGGTCTTCAGGTCGGCACGCTAGCACCTCGTGTGGGGTGAGTTCACTCAAAAATCCCTGCGCTGTCACGTTGCCACGTTGCCATTAACAAAAAGAAATCGTGTCTGTCCTCCTGTAACGGAGACAATATAAACGAAATTCACACACTGGTCCGGAAGGGACCGCATACATCACTCACCTAAAGATGATCCTAAGGTTCTGATGGCCTGATCCTGTGCCGTCCACGACCTCCCATGACATCCGGGCAGTTTGATTATGATGTCCCTTGGTCCTGTTTAGGAAAGAAAGAGAAACCTCGGGAGAAGGGAAGAGAAAAGAAACATTCGGGGAATTATCTCATTTCTTACTTTTTATATATTTTTTCTTAAATTCACCCCCGATCTGTTACTGGATGCTCGATGTTTTTCTTAAATTCACCCCCGATGTGTTACTGGATGCTTTACAGATCTAATAATATCATCTTATATTAGGTTTCCTTAGTTGGGTCGTTCCCCTTTTTTGAATTTATCACGAATCGCAAAAAGGCCTTTTTGAGACTTAAATTAATAATAATGCCCGCATTCAGAGGGGATTCTACCTTGTACATTCGTTATCTTAATCACTAGCCTAGGTACAGGAATTCGGATAACCTATTCATTGTCTAATCCTAATACAGTCACATTATTCTAGTTCTATTGGTGTGGATATTCTGCGGCCGAGTTGCGAAAAAAACTATTCTAGATGCTTCCCAAGCGTACTATTACCATGGCCGTACTAGGCAATTAAATATGTTTATATGAAGGCACTTGGCGAAAAATCAGGCATCATTATACATATTCTATCTAAAAAAAAAAAAAATACAATGTTTCTTTGACCTAGTTCTGGTGTTCCTGGTCCACGACGGTACTCGGAAACTTCATAGAAAACCGTTCGTGTAATTTATTCCAGGAACTTCACTTTTTCTTTAATTCATTCAGTCGTAGGTGTTCCCGAAAAGTTTACAATCGGTAAGTTCATTTAAAGTTTTATATGTCATTCACTAAATATATACGGGATACTATTGGTAACGCAAATACTATTAAATATATTTACTACAGGTGTTCCGGAAAAATAGGCACTCGGTAAGTTCATTTAAATTCTCATATGTCCTTCACTAAATATATAAAGGATACTATTGGTAACGAAAATACTATTAAATATATTTATTACAGGTGTTCCGCAAAAATATGCACTCGGTAAGTCCATTTAAATGTTCATATGTCTTTCACGGTATATATAAAGGATACTATCGGTAACGAAAATACTATTAAATATATTTATTACAGGTGTTCCGGATGAATATGCACTCGCTAGATTAGATTAGATTAGATTCGTAGAGGGGTGTGTAGGCGTCAGCCTCGCAATCACCGGGACCTAAAAGATCAATTGTGAGTCCCCGTTGAATTTATTCCCTTTCTAGGTTCAGACTGTTAATAAAGTCTAAGATCCTTCTGGGATTGAGGTTCCGTACGTAGTTAGGTGTAGGAAAAGCATGTTCGAGATGGAGTAGTCTCCGCCTGGTCAATGCTTCGCAGTTGCAGAGCAGGTGCTCCGAGGTTTCATGAGCATCCTGGCAAAAGCGGCAGGATGAAGTCTCAGCCAAGCCCATCTTGTTAAGGTGATACCTCAAGCGGAAATGGCCTGAGAAGAGTTCTGTAATTATTTTGAGCTCTGTTTTCTTGAGAAGTAATAGTTCTTTTGTTTTTCCTCCAGAGGTGTCGATAAACTTTTTTGCCTGACGAAGTCCTTGTAGCCTTTCCCAGTATAGGGATTTTTGTTTGTTCTCCCAGTTATTTAGGGCAGCTTTAAGGTAGCACTTTGAGGTGCCACAGAATGGCTCCGGTCCGACAAAGGGAGTTTCCGCTCCTCTTTTGGCTAGGCCATCAGCAATTTCGTTGCCTTTCTGGCCCTCATGTCCAGGTACCCACATGAGGATAGCTTTGTTGCCTCTTTATAAATCTTTTAGGGTTTGTAGACACTCCCAGACTATCCCTGACTTGATGGTGTAGGACTTTAAGGCCTTGAGGGCAGCTTGACTGTCCGAGAGAATATTAATAGTTGAGCCATTTATGGCTCTTTTAATGCAGGTGTTGGCGCTTTCTTCTATGGCCAATACCTCGGCCTGGAATACGGTAGGGGTAGAGCCCATGGCCTTTGATATATTGCATCTGGGGCCGTATACGCCCAGTCCGACTCCACTGTTCGTTTTTGAACCGTCTGTATACCACACCATCGATCCTTGTTGAAAGGACGGTTTAGTGGAACTCCATTGCTGTCGGTTTCCTAAAACCACATCGAATGGTCTTACAAAATCCACCTTGGGTGTGATTATATCAGATATTTTCGTCATTTGCTCAAAGCGTATGTGTTTTAAGATACTTAAATGACCAACCAGATTCCCTGGTTTTAACTGTTTCTCCTTTTGCAGTCTAATAGCACTGGAGATTACTTCCTTTTTCACCTGCAGATGTAGGGGTGGAAGGTTTAGTAAGGCTTCCATGGCTGCTGTAGGACAGGTCCTCATTGCACCAGTTATTCCTAGACAGGCAAGCCGTTGTGTTTTTTTTTGGAAGCAGAGCCTCAGCCTTCTTTTCATTAGTTTTTGGCCACCATGCGAGGGCCGCATAGGTGACCATGGGTCTAACAACCGTGGTGTACATCCAGTACATCATTTTTGGCTTCAGACCCCATGTTCTGCCAATGAAGCGACGGCACGTATAGAGAGATCCTATCGCTCTTTCCGTCACTCTAGACAGATGCGAATTCCAGGAAAGTTTCTTATCTAAGGTGACCCCCAGATATTTGACTTCTTCTGAAAATATCAATTCCGTGTTATCGAGAAGAGGAGCCTTTAGTGAAATCTTTGATCTTCTCGTGAACGGAACGATAACCGTTTTGTTTGGGTTTACACAGAGGCCTTTGGTTAAGCACCAAGTGTGGACTTTAGAAAGGGCTTTTTGCATGAGGTCGGATATGACTTGGTCATGCTTGCCCCGTATCGTGACTACTAGGTCATCCGCGTAGCCTTGTACGGTAAAACCCGAACTGGTCAGCTTCTCTAAGAGATCATCAATCACGATCGACCATAGGAGTGGAGAAAGAACTCCTCCTTGTGGGGAGCCTTTAGCTGCAGTGATCGTGACTGAACAGTTTCCTAGAGTAGTAGTTATCCTCCTGCTTCTAAGCATGGAGTCTATCCAATTAACCGTGGGTGGCTCGATGCCCTTGTCCTCGGCAGCTGATTTAATTGCTTCGAAGGAGGTGTTATCAAAAGCACCTTCTATGTCTGCAAATGCACATAAGGCCACCTCTTTTACTTCAAGAGCTTTTTCGAGGTCTTTAACCAAAGTGTGGAGGGCAGTCTCGGTAGACTTGCCTGCTTGATAAGCGAATTGCTTAGAATGAAGTGGTGATTTAATCAAAACTTCACTTCGAATATGTAGGTCTAGGATTTTTTCCATGGATTTAAGTAAAAATGACGAGAGGCTAATGGGTCGGAACGATTTGGCTAGAGAGCTAGCTCTTTTTCCTGCTTTGGATATAAATACCACCCTGACGTCTCTCCAGCATTGGGGATATACCCCAGAGCGTAACTGGCTCGAAAAATGTTTTGTAGTGGAACAAGTATTTCTTCAACCCTTTGCTGTAGTAAGGCAGGAAAGATGCCGTCCCCTCCAGCAGATTTAAAGTGTTTAAACGTACCAACGGCCCATCTAACCTTGTTAGGAGTGAAGATTCTTCCCGCAAGGCTCTTACTCCTGTTAGAGACCCTGTAATTGCCCACCTCAATTGGGTCTGGAGCTACTATTCCTTGAACGGGACTGGTAGAGTCGGGGAAGTGAGTTTCTAATAAGAGCCTGACTGTTTCCTCACAACTCTCGGTATAGTTCCCATCTTCTTTTTGAAGTGAGCATATACCATTCGTGTGATCCTTCGAAAGTACCTTATGGAGCCTGGTAGCTGCGGGCAGTTGATCTATGCCATCGCAGAAGGTCCGCCAGGTTCTTCTTTTAGATCTTCTTAATTCTATGTTATCTTCCGTTTTTTTATATTCTCCCCAGGTACCAGAGAGCTTGGCTCTGTTAAATAGTTTTCTGACTTCTTTTCTTTTCAAACTCAGTTCCCTATTCCACCAAGGTACCTGCCGATTACAAGTCTTTTGCTTCAGAGGGCAGCTGTGTTCGAATGAAGTCAGTACAGCCGTTTGTAGCTGCGTAGTGGCTGAGTCAAACTCCTCCGTTGTGCTAATGCTACTACCGGGAGAGTTAACTACAGCCTTAAGATGTTGTCGATAGAGTTCCCAGTTAGTTAATTTAGGGATTCGGTACTCTAGACTTGAGTTAAGTGCGGCTTCTATATCGAACCTGATATGTCTGTGATCGGACATGGAAATCTCGTTCGATACGTGCCATCTGCTTATTTTTGTGCTTATGAACATACTGGCAAGTGTTAGGTCCAAGACCTCTTGTCTGATAGTGTTCATAAAGGTTGGCTTATTACCTCGATTTAGTATCTCTAAATTATTAGATATTATAAAATCGTGGAGGTACTCACCCCTGATGTTGGTATCCGTGCTGCCCCATAGCGTGTGATGTGCGTTCGCATCGCATCCAACGATAAATTGCTTTCCTCTTCGTTTGCAGTAGCTGATGAGTCTTTTTAGCTCTGTAGGAGGTAGTGTATCCGCATCTCCAGGAAAATAGACTGAGGTCACTACTACCTCGTGACTACCTCCCGGAGTTGGTACCTCGAGAGCTACTGCAAATACGTCCCTAGAAATGAACTGCGAAAGAGGAATAAAATTTAGATTAGTGTTGAGCAGCAATGCTGCCCTGGGATATTCATGCTCATTACTGTAAATTAACTTACATGATTTTGTGGGAAGTCCTTTAATGCGGCCTTGATGTACCCAGGGCTCCTGTATGAGCGCCAGACTAAGTTTCTCCGAGACAAATCTCCTGCTAAGCACGTCTCATGCCGCTTTGGCATGATGGAGATTTATCTGGAGGCAACTTAGATGATGATTAGTCATGACTAGGATGACTTTTTATGGCCGCTAGCAGCCTTGATAAGTGATCTTTTCGGATTTCCTTTTTTGCCCTGCTTCGCACGGGCAGGAGGAGGCTTCTTCTTAGTGCCTTCGGATTTCTTTGCGGAAGTCCCCGGCTTAGCCTCTGCAGTTCCGACTGCTTTACCGGGGCCAGCCTTAGCCTTGACAGAAAGTTTAGGCCTGCTGGTTCCTGATGTCGATAGCTGAGGCTCATCAGTCAGAGTTTTAATCTGACCTTGGCTATCCCCAGCCTCCGCCACAGTCTTTACTGCCCCACCCTTGGGCCTAAGTTGGACTGAGCCGAACTTGTACCCAATTATGTAATGAGCCTTTTTTAGCTCCTCCATGGACGTATGGTCCACGGAGAAGGTTAGCTCAGTTACGTGTGGTTTTTGTGTCTTGCGTAACACAATCCACTCTGACACCTTTAACCCCGCGTTCTGACCCTCGATGTAGTCGAGAATCAAGTCCGTAGGGTCCTCAGCGCTGTTGGGAAAGTATCCCACAAGAACTTTTGTGGGCGAGGAATTTCACTTACATCGACCATGACAAGGTTGGCTCCTTCCCAGGGTTTTAGCTCCCCAACTACACCTTTTAGCCACGTCACGGTGTCCTGATTG